>CAUYRT010044804.1:0-25630 GCA_963574885.1 Lepilemur ruficaudatus | reverse complement strand
TGGGAGGCTGAGGCGGGTGGATCACTCAAGGTCAGGAGTTCAAAACCAGCCTGAGCAAGAGTGAGACCCCGTCTCTACTAAAAATAGAAAGAAATTAATTGGCTAAATAAAAATTCATAGAAAAAATTAGCCAGGCATGGTGGCGTGTGCCTGTAGTCCCAGCTACTCGGGAGGCTGAGGTAGAAGGATCGCTTGAACCCAGAAATTTGAGGTTGCTGTGAGCTAGGCTGATGCCATGGCACTCTAGCCCAGGCAACAAAGTGAGACTCTGCCTAAAAAGAAAACAAAAACCAAAAACCGCAGCAATGAAAGACCACAATTCCATTTACATGAACTTCTAGAAAAGACAAAGCTATGATAACAGAAAGCAATCTATGGTTGCCAAGGGCCAGGGGATGAGAGAAAGGGGCTGACTACAGAGAGATATGAAGAAATTTTTTGGGGGGGAGTGAAAATATTCTATGTTATGAATATGGTGGTAGTTATATGACTCTTACATTTGTCAAAGGACAAAATATATACATGTATACATTTTGTATGTATTTGTCAAAGGACAAAAACTGTACACTTAAAACAGGTGAATTTTATTATTATATGTGTTAAACCTCAATAAAGCTGGCCAAAACAAAATAAAACATCAATTGCAGAAAATACCCAGAGGCAAGAGAAAATGTTAAAAATATACTGCTGAATGAAAAAAATTGAAATTATAAAACTTATGTCCAGTTTAATTTCAATTTATTATGTATTTATGGAAAAAGAAATAATCCTTAAAATGCAAACAGTGGTTGATTCTGGATAGTGGGATTTCTTGTGATTTTTATGTGTGCTTTCCTGTATTTTCCAAATTTCTGTAATGAGAATAGACTACACAATCAGAAAAAAATATGTAAGGGAGATGCTTTGGAGTAACTTTTAGAAAGTTCTATTTATGTTTCAGAAATAAATTACTGAGTGGAATTGCTTAGAACCTTGAAATAATGTGCAAAAAGAATAGAAATTTTCATCTCTTCTCTAATACCTTGAGTATTCTGATAAAGAATAGGTATGTAATAGATTCTTACTAGGTAATTGTTAAGAATTACAATGATAGTTGAGAATCACTGGCTCTTTGACTTCAAAAAGGCGTTAAAAGATCATTTAGCTCAAAGGTGTCCAAATATGGCCATTCAGTAGAATCTCCAGGAGCACTTAAAAATACAGCTTTCCAGGTGCCATTAGCAGAGTTGATGATTTAGTGAGTTTGAGTTGAGGCCCAGGTACCTGTTATTTCTAAAATGTTCCAACCTTGTGCAGCAGGGTTGAGAACCACTGCAAGACCCAGAGCAATCAGTGACCTCCCTAGGATCACACAGCTCATTAGTGGTAGGATAATGATGAAAAGCCAGGTCAGTGCTACATGGAAGCAAACGTACACCATATACCTAAAATTTCCATCATAAGAGCAACTATAATATCTTTATTTAGTGCTTACTGTGTGTTAGTGTGCAAAGGGCTTTAAATGCATCATTTTCAGATTATTCCCACAAGAATCCAATAGTAGAAAGTCTCTTTTTAGAGAACAATATACTGAGATCAAAGAGCTTTTAATCACTCGGCAAGTATGTGATAGAACCGTTATTAAAACCCAGGTTAGCCTTACTTTGCCCAAAGGCCATGTTATTACACTGCCTTTCAATTTTGAGGACCTATAATGTGGGTCAGTAAACTATGGCCTGTGAGCTAGTCACCTATTTTTGCAACAAATTTTATTGGAACAGCCACACCCATTTGTTTATGTATTGTCTTTGGCTGTTTTTGTGCTACAATGGTGAAGCTAAGTAGTTATGACAGAGATTGTATGGCCCAGAAAGCCTAAAATATTTACTATCTGCCCCTTTATATCAAAGTACAAAGGGTATACACAACCTTATTGTGCTGCCAGTTGTATAATAGTATGTAATTATGTACAGTACACAATACAGTTAAGTTCTCAATGTCATCGATAGGTTTTTGGAAAGTGCAATTCTGAAGTGGAACGAGGTATAATGAAACCAATTTTTTTTTTGAGACAAGAGTCTCACTCTGTTGCCCAGGCTAGAGTCAGCCTAGCTCACAGCAACCTCAAACTCCTGGGCTCAAACAATCCTTCTGCCTCAGCCTCCTGAGTAGCTGGGACTACAGGGATGCGCCACTATGCCTGGCTGATTTTTTCTATGTATTTTTTTAGTTGGCTAATTAATCTCTTTCTATTTTTAGTAGAGACGGGGGTCTCGCTCTTGCTCAGGTTGGTTTCAAACTCCTGACCTTGAGCAATCCTCCCGCCTTGGCCTCCCAGAGTGCTAGCACTACAGGCGTAAGCCACCGCACCCGCCTGGCCTGAAACCAACTTTTATCATAGGCTAATTGACATAAATAAGACCTACGCTCCTACAGCATATTTCTGATCTCAGAAACATCACCAACCTTATAAATTAAGATCTCAAGCACTTCCAATATTAAGTACTGAAATAAATGTGGGCTATACATACATTTAAGAAAGATTAATACAAATAAGTAAAATTTACCCCCTTATTAGTTCAGGTTTGTGGGAGGCCAGAGCCCATCCCAGCAGCTTAGGAAGCAAGGTGGAAACAACCCAGGACAGGAAGCCACTCCATCCAGGGTCAACTCACATCCACACTCACTCAGACTGGGACCATTTAGACATGCCGGTTCACCTATTGTGTGTATCTTTGGGATGTAGGAGAAAACCGGAGTACCTGGAGAAAACCCACGTGGGGAGACAAGAATGTGCAAACTCCACACAGTGGTTCTGGCTAGGAATCAATTTTTTTTTCATTATGTTGAACAAAATGATGTTATTTGAGGATGTGCTGTACTTAATAATAATAAAAAATGACTGTTATTGGTTTGTGAATTTATTATACTATACTTTTGATCATCATTCTAAAGAATACTCCTATGTATTTAAAAAAAAACCCTGTAGGCCGGGCGCGGTGGCTCACGCCTGTAATCCTAGCACTCTGGGAGGCCGAGGCGGGTGGATCGCTCAAGGTCAGGAGTTTGAAACCAGCCTGAGCAAGAGTGAGACCCCACCTCTACTATAAATAGAAAGAAATTAATTTGGCCAACTAAATATATATAGAAAAAAAAATTAGCCGGGCATGGTGGCGCATGCCTGTAGTCCCAGCTACTCGGGAGGCTGAGGCAGAAGGATCGCTTGAGCCCAGGAGTCTTAGATTGCTGTGAGCTAGGCTGACACCACGGCACTCTAGCCCGGGCAGCAGAGTAAGACTCTGTCTCAAAAAATAAAATAAAATAAAATAAATAAAATAAAACTGAAATAACTATTTTCTTAATATAATAGCATTTTCCTGATTATAAAATAAATACACTCCAATTACAGAAATATTGGAAATTTCAGAAAAGTATAAAAAGGGAACTAAAAATCACTTGAAATCTTGCCACCCAGAGATTATATAGAACAATATTAAAAAGTTAAAATCATCATGTAATTCTACCTTCACCTTCCTGAGATAGCTGCTGTCTATATGTGTCCTGTATTCTTTTACAAATACACACCTTACATAAAGGAAGTCATACGCTGATACTGTTTTTAAGCATTCCTTTTTTAAAACTTACCAATATAATAAGAATAGTTCACTACAAATACATCTATGACATCATTTTAATTGCTCTAAAATAAAACTTTTCCAATCATCAGAAACATATTTTGTAAAGATGTATCTATGTGCATTTTTTTAAAGGAGAAAAATCCTAGAAGAATATACACTTTTAATGAGAGGAGGGACTTAACTAGATGACTTATTTTCTACTTCGTACTTTTCTATATTTTTCAAATAATTCTGCTCCCTGTGACAACTGCAGCTAATAATGTTTTGGTATATTTCCTAACAGTTTTTTAAAGTATATTTTAAAACATCATTGGAATTATGCTCTATACAGGATTTTGTGTCCTGATTAAGTCACTTAATAGTGCCTGGTGAGGATTTGCCCCTATCGTGTGTGGCTTGTGTGATATTCTTTCATGGGATGCTGTGGGTTTTTTTTAAACATTTCTCAATCATGGACCGTTTGGATTGTTTCTGATTTTTCACACTGTATCGTTAATGCTGTGTGAATAGTTTGCCCTGAATTATTTTGTTTCCCTGTCTGAATACTCCTTAGGACTCAGTTCTGTAGAAGCACAGTCACTGGCTCAGAAAGTATAAAATTTTTAAGGCTGTCATTGCACGTGAACAGACTGGTTTTAGGAATCTCTGCTTACTAGTTACTATCAAATAGTCTCTTGCTCATTAATTATAATAAAATGGGTACTGCAGATAAATATTGTTAATTGTCTTAGTTATTTTTAAAGCAGTTTTTTGGTCTTAGAAATGCTGTATGTATGAATAATTACAAATATTATATCTAAATGTAAAAAACATGTTTTTTCCATAAAATTCAAAATTTTAAATTAAAAGGTAGCCAATCATATTAAAGAAAAGTTTTAAAATAAAAGAAAAAATGATTCTAATATAGCCACCATTAACAATTTGTCAATTCTCCCTCCCTTCCCCTTTCTACGAATTTTATTATACACAGTTGGAACACAAGTGTATGTAGTTTCTTATATCCTGTTTTTGTTCATATTATATTGCAAGGGTTTCTTCCATGTTGCTGTTAATACATAGTCTTCATAACTGTCATTTTTAGCAACTGTACATTATTCCATTGACTTCCTGTATATGTTAATGATTTACTTAACCATTCCTCTACTGAACGGTTATTTCCAAATTTTTACTTTTATGTCACCGTAGTGAATGTGGGCTATGTATTTCCTTAGGTTTGGATTCCCCAAAGTGGACGGATTGAGCCTGAATTTAAAATTTTGTTTATTCATATTTTTCAGTAATTCCTACTGGCCTGTTTCTAGATTAGTCTTAAATTATTAAAGCTTAATCTTCATGACAGTTGGGGGTCCAGGGGTGCGTTCAGTAACCAAGTGGTCAGAAGGCTGCCTCGTTTGCAGAATGACCCTTCGGGGGTTCCTCGTGTTTCAGGCTTAGAACACAGGAATATAAAACGGCAGTTTTCTCCGGTGCCCGTCTGGTACTACAGCGCATGCACGCGGCTGCCACTCACAAAAACCTTTTATTCCGTAGCCTCCGCCAACAAGGAAGGAGAACGTACAGAGGCAGGGAGGTAATCGTGTAACCCCCTGCTTTTTTTTTTTCCTTTTGTAAGGACACCATCAACTAAGGATGGAAATGCATTTATGGTCTCTCTTTCCTGCTAACGCAAACACAAGCAGCTTCATTTTCAGAAATGCAAAATTTACAAAGTTTATAAATGCTTCTTTGTTGACTGCAGCCGTGTGGTTTGGTCCCCGGAGTTATCTGAGATAGCGCAAATAAATCTGGCGGCCTCCAGTTGTCTCAAACTAAGCATTAGCTCCTTCCCCTGTTGTCTCCCTCCTTGCAGAATTTCCTCTTGGCCTTCGGCACAGACTCCCTCTTCTCATTAATATGCCCTGTTAACTGCTGCCAAACCTCTAGCAGTTTAGTGCATATGTTCCCTTAATCATTTCTCTTTGTTCTATAAGTCTGTGTTTGGTTTCTGAACCGACCTTTTTCCTGCACAGCCCCCTTCCACTGCCACCATCGCGGCTATAGCGTGTGACTGTCTACTGTCTACATGTTTAAAGAACATCCTAGATTGCCTGCGACTTACAGAGCCTTTGCAATCTGCTCACAATGTGCTAAATCATCCCCTCAACCTGCCTGATCCCCCCCTCACAGAGCCCTGGGCCTTTGGACCCCAGGTAAAGGGCTATTGGAACCCTCTGGAAGACAATGTTAACTCCCTGCATAGACAAAGACTCCTTCTTAGGATTTTCTGCCGGTGCAACACAAGAAAAGGACGCTTTATTCTTGGAGCCCGGTGGTGTATAGGCACACTCGATCTCAATGAGTTATTCATGGTGTCCAAGAGAAATACTTCTGGAGCTGTATTTCATGTGAGATGGAAGTAGGCCTGGCACAGGGTCGGCGAGGCCGGGAGCGCCCTGGGCCTCTTCCAGCTGCCGTGTGGGAAGACAGCTGTCCCGGCAGCTGAGCCCCTGTCCCGCGCGGCCCGGGGTCTTCCTAACAAGGGGAGGGTCTTCTGGGCTCCTCCTGTCCTGACCGGGGCCTGCACACGCCAGTGGTCAGAGCCCTGCAAGTCATCAGTGCAGGATGACGCTGTGTGTTGTTTTCTCTGCTTTTGTGTATTTTTTTCCTCTTGCCGAGTTCCAGCCATTTGCAAAGTTCCAGCCAGTCCCTCTAGCCCGGGGGGAGGAGAATGATCTTCTCAGAGCCCTTCTCCTCACAGCAGGGCACTGCGCATCCCTGGAGACTTATTTTTGGAAACTTTACGTTAATGCAAAATGCCATCTCTTCCTCATCCCTGGCCCTGCTGCTCTCCACCCTCAAAAAGAAAAGTCTGGGGCCGGTGGCTCACACCTGTAATCCAAGCACTCTGGGAGGCCGAGGCGGGGTGGATCGCTCAAGGTCAGCAGTTTGAAACCAGCCTGAGCAAGAGTGAGACCCCGTCTCTACTAAAAATAGAAAGAAATTAATTGGCCAACCAAAAATATATAGAAAAAATTAGCTGGGCATGGTGGCACATGCCTGTAGTCCCAGCTACTTGGGAGGCTGAGGCAGAAGGATTGCCTGAGCCCAGGAGTTTGAGGTTGCTGTGAGCTAGGCTGACGCCATGGCACTCTAGCCGGGGCAACAGAGTGAGAGTCTGTCTCAAAAAAAAAAAAGAAAAGAAAAGAAAAATATTTCAGAGGCCCTCAAAGCTTTGCTGACACATGGCACACGTGAACGGCGTCTGCTCGGTACCTGACCAGCGGCTGCGGGACCACAGGGGGACCCTGTCCTACCTCAGAGTCCACACGCGTGCAGCGCAGCTGGGAGGAAAGCCTCAGAGTGGGGCCTTTGTGTCTTTCGTGTTTCCCTTTCCTTTGGTGGAAAGCGTGAACGCTGACTCGTTTGGGGAACATGTAGGGCACTTTTCTACCTGTCCCCCAAAGGGGAGTTTGCGTTCTTTTAAGTGGAACCATTTTAAGAGCAGAACTGAAGCCTAAAATGATGCAGGGTTCTCTCGAGTTCTCAGAAGGTGTAGATTTATTTACTATCGTTAAACCATAATTAGTTCTCAGGGGATGGTGTATCTTTTAAACGGCTTTATTGCCACCATATTGGTTTTCTGAATAATCAGAAACTTCTGTTATAATTGCGTCCTAGCGTTCAAACAGAAACGCACTGTAAGTAGAAACAAATGTCAGGAATTGCTAGTTGTCACTTGAAGAAGGTACACACAGGGGTGGAGGGCAGAGAGAACTAGAAAGGCTACTCTGATGAAATGTAGCCTAACTGAGTCTTAAGTAAACTCAGTAACAGCTCAGGGTCAAGGTGCTCCTCCCGCATGCTCTTTTTTTGATGCTGTATGGTGGGTTTTTTCATCCCTTTTCATTCTCACTCCAGAGACTAGAAAGGAGGGTGGTGCCCCTCCTGGCTCTGCATTTGTACAGATCGTAGAAACCCGGAGTCGGCCTTCCTTGGAGGCACGTTCGTAGATGGGTGCAGACGCTGTCCCTCTGTCTGAGCCCTTGCTTCTGTTCTGGCTGACTGGTCTTTCCCACCGTCCGCAGGTTGATGTTTGAGATGCCGCAGGAAATGGGATTAATAGCGATCGCAGTCCGGCAGACCCAGGGCAAAGGTCAGTCATCTTTTGCTGTCATTGCTGTTACTTTTCTTTTCGAAAATCTGACTCCCCCAGCCAGAGAGCCCATCTGAGCGTGTATGCTGACCGTTGAGACGACACGATGGTTAGGAGTCGTTGCTGTTTTCATAACCACCTGGAACGGAGGAAGAGGGAAGCAAGCGGTGAGCGCAAGATTTAGCCTTAGCAGAATCAGAGCATTCTCTCAAATTGTGATGTGTCTTAATCATACGACGTCGGCCTGTGATGGCTTTAACATTCGGTTACCTACATCTCGTAAGTTCTGAGCCCCGCAGTTTGTGAATCTAGAGATGTTTGTTTATTTTCCTGAAGGTTCTGCGTGAGGTGTCTCTACTCAGTGTCACAGGGAGGGACCTTGCACGTGCCAGACCCCTCCCCAGCTGGCCCTGGAATTTGCATATATACACCGAGGCGAGAGCCACATCCTCCCAGAACCCATCTGGGGTCTGGCCCTGCACGGGGGCCCGGCCCATCCCCAGCCGGCGCCGGGCTGTGACCCAAATGTGCTTTTAACTCACAGAGGCTCTTACGACTTTCTCAGAAGAAGCAAAGAAATAAGGAATCTACTGTTTCCCATTTCTTTCTCTTAAACATGTCTTTTGAACATAACTCAAAAGAGAAAAACATTCATTTTCTCGAAAGCTGTGGGTCTCAATATATAGACTAACAAAAAGACATTATAGAAGGACGTTGATGAACACTACCTCTCGTTTTGGTTATTTTATTTTCTTCAATGTTAAGAAAAGTAACAACGCAGAGTTAATATCAGGGATCACTCTTTTTTTTTTTAGCAGCTTTATTGAGATATTATAACGCACACACCAACCGTGCAATTCCTCCATTCAGAGTACACAGCCTGTGGTTGTTAGCATATTTGCCTGGTTGTGTGGCCGTCACGACAGCAGGGAGCACCGCTAAACGGTGGCTCCCAGGACCTCGTGGATCAGCGTAAAGTCAGTCCAGTTTCCCAGTGTCTCTGTTTTTGCCTTCATGACCATCTGGTGAGAATTAAATTTATAGTCACGTTCAGACACTGTGAGATTGCGAATCATCAAAGCATAAACGATACGCTCCCAGAAGCAGAACGTTACGCTAATTATCAGAAACTTTTTCAGCAACAGAGCTTCAGATTTTAAAAAGCTTTTCTTTTATGGAGTTAACCTCCGAATATTCAAGCGTTTTACCAAGTGCCGGCTTGTTTAAGTGAAACATCTCTTTAGCGTGTGGCCCTGGCACTGCTAGTTGTGTCTGCGTCTGTCTACGTGGCGACGCAGCGGGTGTCCCAATGGGGCCTGTGTTCCAGGGCGGGGAAGGAACGCGTGGCTGAGCCCCGTGGGATGCGCGATTTCTACTCTGCTCATCTCCATCCCACTGAGATCCCAGCTGGGTCAGCGGATTCCGTTTGTCCAGCATCTGATGTCCCTGGCTGTCGTGGAAGCAGTAAGGTCCATTCCCGAGTATCAGGTACGTACACCTTAATTTCCCTCTCCATCCCCGTTAGGCACGCAGGATCGGCTTGGTTTTGTTTGCAGCGTATGTTTGCATGACTGGGGGATGCAGAGCCTCCGCCTGCCCTTTGCAAAGCTGGCAGCAGAGTGCTCTTGGAGTTTCACGAGCCGCCGGGTGCGGTTGCTGCTCCAGGCCTGCAGAATGCATTTCTGGTCCAGCATTCCACGTGTGTGTCCACTTCTGTCCAGTTTGCAGATTTCTCAAGCATCCTAGTAAGGGTGAGGTTTTGTTTGTTTGTTGTTTGAAGCACTAGATGAGATTTGATTGTTGGACTAGACAGGGGCTATTTGTCCACGTTTCCTGTTGAAAAGGGTTATTTTTTGGACCTAAAAAAACCTTCTCATTTCCTACCTCCACGGACCGCGGTCTGTGCTCGGCAGAGTTCGACGTCCAGGTTCATTTGGGACCATCTTCCCGCAGCTGTTAGGACAGGTGTGCCTGCTTCACTATTACCTGTGGATGCTTTGGCATCGATTGTCAGAACGATGAGAGAACAATTAGCACAGTGACCGAAGCCGTTTCTTCCATGTGTGCCTCCTAAACGGGCGTGGAAGGAGATGCCTCCCCTGCCTCCCTCCCACCCACAGCTCCAATGTCAGGCCAGAAAGAAATGAGCATATTGATCCCTGAGGCAGGGTGTTATGAGTATGACCCTCAAGACTCAGAGGTCCTACTGTAATTGTTTAAATGACGAAACAGTCCCTTAAACCCCGCTCTGACGTGGCCATGTGCATACCCGCCGTGTGTAGATCTTCTTGAGCCTGCATTTCCCGTGTTATGTCACGTCGGCAGCGTGGACATTGTTACCAGGCGCCCAGCGTCCTTGCTTTGTCTGGTGAGTTTGGGGCTAATCCGACTATGACAAACCCGCGCAGTCTGCGGCCCCTGAGCTGTAACTGGCCTCGGAGAACACAATCGTGAATGCAGAGTTCTGTCACAAGAGAAGCTATTTTTAACTCTGGCAACAGGCTAATTAGTCTTAGGAAAATAAGTAAAATACTGAGCCTGGAAGGTTAGATGAGTCTGCTTAGATTTTTTTTCAGCTTTGATTTTGACCTTGCAGCCTCACCTGCTAACTTAGGAGCGTTCCTTGAGGGCCTCGCAGTGCACAGAGCAGGGGACTTGTGTTCCCGTTCTCCTTAAGACGCTCCCACCAAAGTTCCCCCGTGTCCTAGTCGGCTGCCTCAGCCTCACCTGTACGACGGGACTGGGATTTTGAATTGGATTTATTTTTCCCATAGCACGGTTAGCTTACATGGTGCAGCCACTAGATGGTTGAAATAGGCCCCAGTTGTGTGGCATTTCACTTTTCTTATGACCTTCACTAGGGCCCCAACTTGTCCCAAGCCAGATGTCACCGTCAGCACACAAATCACGTCCACCATCCCCAGACCGGACACAGCATCACCCAGAGGCTCGCCATTCCTTCCAGAGCCCGCCTCGGGCTGCCTGTTCCCGCTCCTGCTATTCCTTCTGTCCGTGAAGTCCCCCCAACTCCTGGAGGACCCTCCCTTGGCCCACACACCCCTGCTCCCACCCTCCTCTCTGCTTCTCGAAATGCTTTTCTTCCTTTGAGGCTCAGCTCCAGTACCGTTCCCTGAGCGCCCAGCTGCTTCCAGCTCTTTCCTCCAACACAGTACGGCACTTGAAATGTCTAGACCTCCTTTATGGTGTTGACCACATGTGGCTTCGAAGCAGAGAGGCCTATGCTCCTGTTCCATCTCCTGCAAAGTTACCAGCTCTGTAGAAACAGGATTCATTTTTCTTTGGTCCCCACGGTACTTACCATAGTGCTTTATACCAGGGAAGGTCGCAGCGGCTGTTGGAATAATTGATTGAGAAAATGAAAACTGAATACACGCCGTTCGCCCTCATGTTGGAAGAGATGTTCTTGTTTACCTGCGTGAGAACCCAAAATTTCATAAGCTGCCTCGCTCACTAACTAGATCTGAACATGTGAAGTCGAGCAAGAGCCCAGCTCAGAAAGGAGCTGGTGCCCATGCCGTGGAGCGGCTTGTCTGGGTTTTATGAGCTCTGTCTGCATCATCCTGCCACCGTCCAGGGGCACAAGGGAAGACAAGAGAGGAGGAGAGGGAATTGGGGACAGTGGCAGAGGCCAGGGTCTCTAAGCTACAGGTTTTCTAGGTGAGAGTTCTCAGCGTTGGCACTATTAATACTTGGACCCTTGACGTCTTGGTTGGAGGGGCTGTCCTGTGGCTTAGGGGATGTGTAGCAGCATCCCCGTGACAACCAGAATGCTTCCCAGTATTTCCAAATGCCCCCCAGTAGAAAACCCCTGTTCTAGACGAAAAAGAAACATGGAGATCCTTACCAGTTAAGGGTCATGATGGACACCCCGTGTTTCATTTATGCTTCTGTTCTGTGCTCCTGTCCCTGCACTTTTCCTCTCAGCCTCAACTGCTGTGCTGGGGCAGGTGAGCTTCCAAAGAGCAGAAGTACACTCTAACTGGCCAGGGGTCTCAGAAGGCCTGTTGCAAGGAGAGAAGGGCGTTTCGTGGAAGCTGCAGGCTGCATAGCACAGGACTAGTCCCCTGGGTTTGGTGTCAGAAAGTCTGGGGTTTGGATCCCAACTCTACCACTGCTGAGTGGTGTAGCCTCAATCAAACTGTGTAATCTCTCTAAGCCTCAGTTTCTTCTTCTGTTAAGTGGGTTTGGTGTAAGTAACGTGCAGACTAGAGCTGAGAAAGGGCCCGGTGCTGTGCTGGCCCACAGTGCGGGAAGACCAGCCCCGTGGGACTTGGAGGCCATCAGCTACTCTCTGGCCTCTTGGTTTTTTTTTTCTCTGTGTGTCTCTCTTCCAGCCTTTCACACAGAGAAGCTTCCGTTACCCACACGAGGCACAGCCTGGCTGCCAGCCCCAGGTCTGAGAGGCCTCTAAGTTCTGGCAACCACTCTGTCTAAGCTAGTTTGTGTCCCAACTTCAGAGTCGCAGGCAGAGGTCCAGGTGGCCTAGCTCGAGGCAGAGTCCACTCCCGGTCCATTCTGCTGTGACCGGATCACAGGCAGAGACCCCAGGCCACGCCCTGCAGGCTGGAGAGGCAGCAGGCCATGTGACAAGCCCACTTCCTCCCCAGGTTGACTGTTGGCAGTTCTCTGAGGCTTTCCCTAATGACTCAGTAAAACAAATTCTTCCTCTGCGTCTTCATAGCATTCTGCCTGAGACATTGCTACCTGCCTTTTATGGCATTGCTTAGTTCAGGGGCGTTTGTCTCTCAAGCATGAGCTCCTTAAGGGAAAGGAACCCTGGAGTGTTACTTTCTCCCTGGCCCTCACCCCTGCACACACTAGGCACCCCATGGTGGTGGTTGTTGATACTGAGATAATGAGCTTAATTCCCAAGGTGGGCATCTTCAGGAAGTGCTCTGGATGGTGAGAGACAGTGATGGAGGGAGGGGAGAATGCTGGGATTGATGGTGAATATGTCCTCCAGGTCCCTCACCTTCTAGCCTTGAGAGACACTTCACCACTGGACGGTCCCAAAGAAGTAATTTGCCATCTGAAAAGGAAGAGAAGCCGAGGCCCGTGTTCCCTTAGCTTCTGCTCATCTTCCTTTCCGAGCAGTGACCTCAGCCCTGCCCTCGTGTGCCGTGATTGCTTAGCTAACGTGCAGATTCTCCTTTAGGATATCAACTTGCGGGTGAAGTGGCCCAACGACATTTATTACAGTGACCTCATGAAGATCGGTGGCGTTCTGGTTAACTCAACACTTATGGGAGAGACATTTTATATACTTATTGGTAAGTTTTTAAAACTTTCCTGCCACCATTTTTAGATTAATGAAACAATAAAAATAAAAATGGTTTATGCATGCCTACACTGGTAGAAGCGGATTGTCACGTGAGATTACTTTTTCTTTGAGTCTTTAGTTAGGAGCACGCTGTGTGTGCAGAGAGGATGAGATGAGTTCAAAGTGCTTCAAGGTTTAGCATTTCCTGTCTGTGACCACGGAAAACTCCCAAATTGGCATCAAATCAAATAGGCATTTTCTTACACCTTTTCACATTCGTACTTCTCATAGAATTTGAAATGGTGAAAATAAACATTTCATGTACCATTCTGCAATAAGAAGTTAATTTTTTTTTTTTTTTTGAGACAGGATCTCACTCTGCTGCCCAGGCTAGAGTGCCGTGGTCTTCATAGCTCATTGCAACCTCAAAGTCCTGGGATTAAGCATTCCTCCTGCCTCAGCCTCCCAGGTAGCTGGGACTACAGGCGTACACCACCACGCCCTGCTAATTTTTCTATTTTTTTGTAGAGACAGGGTCTCGCTATGTTGCCCAGGCTGGTCTCAAACTCCTGGCCTCAAGCAATCCTCCCACCTCAGCGTCTCAGAGTGTTGGCAGTACAGGCATGAGCCACCACACCCGACCAAGAAAGTTAGTTCCTAAGATAGTTCTCCTGGTTGTCTTGCATTCTTAACTCGGCCTTCTCAGGTCACGAAAGAAGAAGTTCCAGGCTGGTCAGGGTGGGGTAGAAAAATCTCTATTTCATCTCAGCACAACCAAACCAGGCGAGGGGATGGACTCAGAGGTGATTTCAGAAGCTCCTAGGCCCCTGGTCATCCATCGTGAGCCTCCCCTTCTGCCCAGTGGAACCTCATTGGAGTTGAGAAATCAGCAACAGGCAGCAAACATGTGACCGTGTGCTGGACGTGCCAGCCAGAGGACACAAGGCTTATGTTTCCAGCTCTGCCAACGACTGGCAGTATTATTCTGGGCAGGCTGCTTCATACCCTCAAAGCTCTGTTTCCTATCTTTAAATGAGAAATTGGCATAGGTGCAGATGTTCCTAAGTAGAGTCCACAGATAGCAAAGGGCTCGTGGACTGCTGCAGGGAGCTAAACATTTTCCTGTGGGGAGAATCCCTTGCTTTTGTTAGATTCTTAAAGCCACAGAGGTGGGGGGTCTTTGGGGAAACATTCTGAGTTGCCAGCAGGGGTGCTCTCTGGTCCTCGGAAGGACACAGCCTAAGCTCACGGTAGTCAGTGTTGCTATTCTCCCTGGGAATTTTAATTTTCTGAATGCGGTTCTTTTCAGCACCATACAGTAATCTAACGCTTTACATTCAGTAGGCGCTTCAGGTATTGTGTATGTTGTTGAATGAAGGAACAAACCAGCAACTGCAGATTCTGTCCTGTTGTAGTTACTTGTGTTTTCCAGTTGTAATTTACATGGCTTTGTATCTTAATAGCCAGTATTTTTTAATAATAATCTGAGGCCAATCAATCCTTCCCTTTACACTGAAAATGGTCGAACATTGATCAGAGAATACTGTTATTACACATGTCATCATTCTAAGGCGAGTATTTGGGGAATTTTTTTCTTAGAGGCACTGGAAACGCGGTAGTCTTACTGCCAGTTCTTGCTGTATCCCGTTTCCTATTGACGACCTCTCTGAGGCTGCTTCAGGCCCCTGCTGAACGCTGAGGTTGGGCTTCTCTGAAGGCGCTGACCTCCCCCGAGAGGAGGGTGGTGTTAAGTAACAGCACAGATAAGCCTATTCAGCCACCGCCTCTGGTCACTCGCTCTCAGGAAGCCTTGGGTTTAGGCGCCTGTAAAAGAGCCACTGAACATGGGTTGGCTCCTTGCCAACTGTGTAACCTTAGCACCAAAGACTTCCAAGGATAAATTATGAAAAGATGTGTTCTAGGATCATGCCATGACCAAGGTTTGAAATCTCTGAATCCTGAGTTTACTTCTTAAGTCCTCAATACGATTCTCTGTTTTTAAGCGTGTGTCCTGTTATTCAGGTAGGAAAAGGAATGAGAGATTTTATTGTATATTGGGCTGAGCACAGAGCTACATTCTTGGCTTGACCACTTGAGGTGTGATTTCAGAAGCAACACGAAGAAGTTTGTCCATTAATCACTTCTGTTTAATTAAATCGAATCAAATGTGGCTTTCTTTTTTCCAACTTATTTGCAATAAAGTTGAGATGGTCCCAGCTTGAACAAGAATAATAAAGGAAGAACGAAAAGGAAGATGGTCTCAAAGATATAAGTCACTGTCTAAGTAGCCAGAGACAATGAATCTGAAATGAGGATAAGGAAAACAGGAGATTGACAGTAAAAACTATAACTTTTTCCAGTCGGTGGCGAGGAGTGTGTGATGCCACCAATATGGGGAGATGCTCATTTTTTTTCAATTGTTTGTTTTCGTCCAGGCTGTGGATTTAATGTGACTAACAGTAACCCTACCATATGCATCAATGACCTCGTCGCTGAGTACAACAAGCAACACAGAACAGAACTGAAGCCCTTAAGAGCCGATTTTCTCATCGCTAGAGCCGTGACCACGCTGGAGAAACTGATCGCCACCTTTCAGGACCAAGGGCCCAGCGGCGTTCTTCCCCTTTATTATAAATATTGGGTACACAGGTCAGTGCTGGCTCAGCTTCATTCTTTTAAAACTCCTTTATTAAGTCAGTAGTTCAGTATCTTAAAATGAGGGACTGAGCACTGGGGTCCGAGTAATTATTTTTACTGTCTGATGGAGAAGCCTGGTGGACACCACCTTGACCAAGTTAGCTTTGCTGCCAATGGGGCAGCATCTCGTGCCTCCTGGTGGGATGCAAGGGGAATGACGAAGCATCACAGGAGAGCCTAGCATCAGTTTAATTGTGAGGAAACGATCAGACGACATCTAAATTGCAAAACGGTCTAGATAACCACGGTTCTCAAAGTGAGATCCGCAGGCACCACCCTACCTGGGGCCACTAAGTCAAAAAGTCTGGGACTGGGGCCCAGTACTCTGTGTCTTAACAAACGCTGCAAGGAATTCTCATGCAGCTCAAGTTTGAGAACCCTTGATGTATAACAGCAGGCCTGCGCCCTCCAAAAATGTCAGTGTCTGCAAACAAACAAACAAAAAGGTGATGGGAGAGTTGTTTGGGGTTAAAGAAGACTAGAGAGGCATGACAACTAAATGCGATGTGTGACCCATAATTAGATTCTGGAGAAATGGCCACAAAGGATGTTGATGGGACAGTGGACTATAGGTTGGTGTTACTGTGTCAAGATTGGACTTCTTGGAGGGTGATCATGATATTATGGTTTGATCAGTCTTATTCTTAGGAGATACATGCTAAAGTATTTAAGCATAAAGTGTCATGATGCTGGCAACTTATTTTTAAATGATGCGGCAGAAATAAAGTGTGTCTATGTGCAAAGAGAAAGCAAATATGGAAAATGTCATTCAGTGTGAAGATAAGGGAATATGACATTTATTGTACTATTCTTTCAACTTTTCAGTAGGTTTGAAATTCTTCCAAATAAAAACTTGGGGGAGAAATTCTATGCTTTGAAAACTGCTGAGAAGGATGTGACATGTAATGGGTCCATTTGGAAAATTTTCAAAAGAAGTAGATCAGGATGAGTTTCACTTGCAGTTGATGCTACCCAACTTTATAGGAAAAAGCTTTCCTTAAAAACTCAGCCCCTTGTCCCCCAGTCTCAGCCAAAAAAACCTGGACAGTTGCACAGTTTGTTAAAAGTGTTGGGGGGTGAGGAAGTGAGGTGCAGAATGACCACGGGTGATCAGAATCAGGAGGAGGGATGCCATGGGACTCCCGGTTCACTTTGCAGCGCCTGGTTATTTTAGTAGTTATTAAAACAATTCACGCGGGACCAGAGAAAGTCCGAGCTCAGGCTGGGCTGCGCCTCAACCGAAACTAGCCTCAGCCGTCTCCCCAGCACCCCCAGTCCCTTCGCAGGGTGGGCAGTGACTCAGCTCGTTGTCGCGGCCGTCCAGTTGCCTGTCCCAGTGACCGACCGCACGCTGTTCTTCCTTTGCAGCGGTCAGCAGGTCCGCCTGGGAAGCGCTGAGGGCCCGGCGGTGTCCATAGTCGGCCTGGACGACTCTGGCTTCCTGCAGGTTCATCAGGAGGGCGGCGAGGTGGTGACTGTGCACCCGGACGGCAACTCCTTCGACATGCTGCGCAACCTCATCCTCCCCAAACGGCGGTAGCGCCCGGTGCCCGGCAGGTGGGCCTGGGCGAGGACAACGCCGGGCCGCCTTGGGTCAGGGCCAAGTGCAGAACCACCTCACGAGCCTTCTGCCTCGGTGCCGGCTGCCTGTCCTGGCCCGCCTGGAAACCCAGTTGAGGGTGGAGGTGAAGTTTTCCTTCCGCCAGTTCGTTTGTTAACTCTTTAATTTTTTAATTATTTTTTTTAAGGTTTGTTTTGTTGTGATAATTTTATTTGGTGTTTGAAGAGGCTCTGGGATGGAGGGTTGATCAGTGGAAGATTTAGCTTAGGTAAAGCCTTCCCGTAGGTGTGAATTTGCTCTCCCCTCTTGGATTTATGTTTACTGGGTTGGGGGGGGTTACATGGAAATAGCAGTGGGATAATTCAAATATTTTTCCAGTAGTGGAGACCTTTATCCCTAGACTATTAAAAAAAAAAAAAATCAAAAAATGCTCTTGGGCCCAGGCCAGTGGTGAGTTAGAGGTATGATGGTATCACTGTTTATAAGCATCTAGGGAGGGATTTTCCTGTAAGAACGTACATTGGCACTTAGTCATTATTTTATTTTTTTTTTGGTTAATGGAGAAAAGAGAAAGCAGACTTCCGAGAGCTACTCTCCACCTGGTGGTGGCGGGGTCCACTAGCAGTGTCTAAATACCTGTAGAGATACATGCAGCTGGTACGGTTGCAGTGACTCGTAGAGGAAATCGGTTAATGACTTTGACATTATGTTATGAGCTCTCCTTTCCCAAGTTTAAATTTACTGCATATCGTGCAGAGATGGCATCAAGCTCGAGATCCTTAGAGCATTGAGTAGGCACTGCCTGGACGTGGGGGTGGACGATTTGGCTCTGACAGCTGGAGATGAGGGCTCACTCTCACACCACATGCAAGGGAGGAGTTGAGCTTTTAAGCCAGGTTCAGGTTCGCTTTGAAATGCGGAGCATTCCTGCAAGACTGTGCGGTGCACAGGACGTAGAGTCCGTGGCATTTTATTTGTAAGTCACAATCTTTCGTTCACTTTTTCCTTATATTGCCAAGAAAGAAAGCATTACCGATCCTGAATGCCATCCGTTCAGAAAGAGGATGTGTATGTTTGCACACGTGCCTGCGTCGTGTGTGCGCACACGTAGCATTAAAAGACGACAGTCAAAATGTGATGCGCTAAAAGTCTCCATGGAAGAACAAAAGAAAGGAAGCCTTTTGATATACGTTTGCTGTTTCCAGATGTACTCCATGCTTTTTCCATGTAATTCCTATCTCTGTTGAACTTATGAATCATACCCATTACTTTACAGCCTTAAAAGGACAATTTTTGTCCACTTTTCTCTCTTCCTGCCAGTCCCCACTGAAATTAGTGGAAAGAAAGTTTGATGGAGCTTTCAGCTTTGAACAAAATCCCTTCATTGTAAACTAGCACCGTCTTTATCCAGGTCTTACCCAGCCAGGCTAATTCCAGAAACTTGCGGTTTTCAGTGTAAAATCTGTCTACCTTTAGCCAGGCACAGACAGCGCCGTAGGAGGAAAAAAAAAAAAAAGTAACATGTTTAGTTAAATACACCAACTCAATATATGTTTTTTGGAAATGTAAGTTTAAAATAACTTAAAGTAATTTTTGCAAATAAGGCTTCAATTAGAATTATTTTTCCAAAAAAATAAAATCACTCTCTCCTGAATGCCCAAGTCTTCCTTGGAATTAGTGACAAGTTTAACTAAAAGTCCACACCACCCTAAAATTATTATACAAAATGGACTCACCCCTGAGAGGGCGTCTGCAAAATATTATCAGGGACAGAGATCTCCAGGCTAATGATGCAAGTTTCATTTCTCCAGCTTCGTAATATAAGGCAAGTCATCTCTCAGAGCTGCCATCATTACTTTTTGAGTGTCTTTGGGGGGTTATTTAATGAAAAACATGCTATGTTTTGTTTTAAGCTGAAGTTCTATTCTGGACATTCTGCTTTGGGAAAAACGTTATTTAATTTCCTTTCTGTAAATTAAAACTAATGAAGTGTGGCCATGTCAAAGGATACGGAGATGTTCCGGGCGTCCCGCTTTGCTCTGCGCTTCTAGCAGGCTGTTCTGGCTCGTGCAGGAGACCCAGTTGTCTTGGGGGAGACAAAATAGCCTTGAAGCAGATGCTGCAATTTCCATAAACCTGATTTTGCCTCACATGAACCAAAGACTCTTCAAATTCTGCTCCATACAGAACAGCTGAATATAAAGGCATTTTAACTTTAGCTGTGAGTCTTAGGGAAACCCGTCTACCTGCGATGCCTCACTCTAGGGTTTGGGCCGTCTGTGCACCCTGCAATCTGTGATCGCAAGGAGCTTTCGCGTCTTAATGGAAACTTTGCATTTCTTTATGCATAATCGTGGCCACTAAACTCAGGATGGGTGTGTGCTTTTAGAATACTGGATTATCCCCCAGTTAGAGGTTGTAGGTTGAGCATCTGTAGTGTTTTGTAAAATGTAAAGCAGCATCCTCCCTTCAGGGTTGGTAGCAGATTTTTGAGGGAGACTCTTGGTGATGTGTCCCCTAAGACACAGCAATCGCTGGGCTTCCTGTGTCTCACCCCAACCCCCAAACAGTGGCTTCGGCATTGGGAACGCTGGCAGGGCGTGGTGGAAGTAGGAAGGATTTGTGTCCGAAGTAAGATTGTCAGTGGGTTTCGCTGCAGCACGCTGACGTCACCCGATGTGGGAGCCAGGGGCCCGGCTGGGACGTGGGGTAGAGGTGGGTGCACAGGCCCGGGTGGGGGAGCCCTGGTCGCAGCTTCTGGAGGTCCCTCCACCCCTGACATGTACAGCAAGGCTGCCCTCACCCTGGAGTCTGGGAACAGAGAGAAAAGCCGGCCTCGCCTAGCAGTTCAGAGTGCAAAAGGGGGGTGTCCTCAGCTTGCAGCCCTAGATCTGTTTGCTCCCAACAGGCAGAAAACGGAGAATCCTTATTCCTGGGTAATTACTATGCATATCTGAAATAAAGTGTAAGCCTTTGCATTTTTAGCTTTTCAAAGAATGTCTCTGGAAAGAAATCACTTTAAACCGATGCCTATAAAAAGCAGGTCTACCAAAATAAACTTTAAGACTTTCTATATGGGTTCATTCTCATTTTTTAACCACAAATTTTGTTTCTAAAAATAGGCGACTACTTTTGGTTAGAGTATTTTTATTCATATTTAAACATGTTTTTACAAAATAAATAAAGTGTTTTACACAGTATGGAATATGGATGTATTTGTAAGTATTAAGAAGCCAAGTGTTTTTTGGTTTTTGATGTATTTTTGACAAACATATTATGCATCATACAAAAGAGAAATCTTACTACTCCAAAGAATGAAAGTTCACAAAACCCAAAAGTAAAAAACCTCTTTACTGAGGTGAGAAATAAATTTAATGTAATAACTTCTAGATTCTACTCTTTTAGGATATTTCTTATTCTTTTGTGAAATCTGCTTGACTTTTTCTCTTAACAGTTTTTTCCCCCTAAGATTTTAACCTTACATATCATACTTCAGTTTAGGAACAGCTCGAATAATGTGTTTTAAATAACCCAAATTTACTAAAATTCTACTGTAATTTTATGGCATTTATTTGAAAATGTGTTTATTCCATTTTATCTGTAGCAGCCCCCCCAGCCTACCTTAATTGTCTTATGGTTCCAATAAATTAAAACTTATGTAGACTTTATACAGGATCCATTGATCGCACTAAGCCTCTCTGGGGTGGAGAGGAGGAAGGCTGGGCTGATGGGACTTTTAAAAGGATAAAGGGGTGAGGGAGAGGGGCAGAATGTGCAGGCTCTTACAGATTTCCTCAGCACTGCCCTTCACACCCAGTGCACGTCTCTACAAAGGTATGAATGGAATGGCTTTTCTAGAAAAGGGCTTCCAAGAACATAAAGGAATTCCTTTCCCTGGGAGGCCCCGTGGAGGGCCAGTCTTGAATTGGGCTTATTTCTCAAATCCATTTGATCTGGCATTTTTGTCAACATGGTACATGTTAGGGCCCACTACAATTTTTTTCTTCTTTTTTGTGAAAGAGAGGCGTATTTATTAAAATTCTTCCTTTTCCCCTGCCAGAGCCTCACAGAAGTCAAGAAACGATATCCCCAGCTTAAACGTGCAGACTCTTAAAGATGGAGGTAACAATATTAGGTTGCCATAGTAACTGCTCTGTTAACCCTGCATTGAAGCCGGCTTATGTAAGAATCTTCCTTCATGTTCTAGGCTGTGAAAACTGTGATGTTTATTTAGACAAGGAAGTTTTCTCTAGTACACATTTTTTTTTCAAGTACATATACACTCTTTGTGAAGCCTATTTACATTATCATTTGCAAATCTATAAGGGGGGCTTTTTTCTCAACAGTAACCTTTTTTATTAAACTGCTCTGATTGCCTTCATGATTTGTATTTACTAAGTACTGCTCCCAAAGTTAATAACAAGGTAGACACCAAAGCATTTTGTGGTACTTTATTGAAAAATGTTGGGGATATCTCCTACTAATCACACCTACACCTTCCAAGAATCATGGTTTAATCACAAGACCCATGAACATGAAAAATAATACCCTAGGCTTATTTTGTGTGTACACACACAAAAACAGCTGCGGATGAGGTATAGCTAAGTGCGGTATAGAGGTGTGTGCACCCCTTCTTACGATCCAGTCCCTTTGCTGCATGACACATGTTCCTAAATTTGCAAATTTTAAATCGTACCATAAGGCCAACCAACACCCCATAGGGAATGAATAGGGGTTGGCAAAAGATCAGTACACATTTTGAGAATGGTCGGTGTAGGTGCACTTTGATTCTAGAATGATGAGTTGAAAACATTTGTGAAAACCTCTTTCCGCTCAGAAAGGTTGGAAAAGCTTTCCTAAAATAAACCATTTTTGAAAAAGCAGCAAAATCGTGTAGTGTTTATGGTGTGGAGCAAGTTGAAAGATGGTTCAATGCACCCATCCAGGTCAGAGCTATGGTAAGATTTTTAAATGTGAGATCTTTAAGCAAAAAACATAAAACAAAAATGAACGGAAGTTTATTTTTAAAACACCGCTGGTGCTTTATGAAAGGATTTTGTTTGCGTGTTACGTGACATGTTCATACGAAGTTTCCTTGCTATGTAGAAAATGCTTAAACGTATACATCATTTTCATTACATCCCCTTAGCACGTTTTTCTTACACAAGGTGCAGTCCATTGACAGTTTGTCATATTGCACATGCAATTTAACTAACTTTATTAGCACTACTTGTAGCAAACACAAGCCTAGTGAATTACAGATCTGTGTGGGCCAGAGGGATTTTGCCATGTAATTAAGCTTGACAGGGTCATTCTCATAAAATCTCTGGCTATATATACTTTTTTGCATTTAATGCCTATTCAATATACTCTGAAGGTGCTATTGGTGTTATCAAGAGTTCATAGGGGTTGGGGGAAGTGAGAGCTCGTTAACGTACTTGAGAAGCACGCCCGTGTTCGCAGACACACACGATGAAATTGCATGTTCACCCCCTTCCTTAGGCTTGGCTTATTGATTTTTGTATCGAAGAAAGGGTTAAATGTAAAAAAAAAAATTGAGACTCATGAATGACTTTTAAAGACAGTGGCGTTGTTGTCTATTCATGGGACTTACAATAATCACATTCTGCCCTTACCCAAGAATCTAAAAGGGCTGGGGATACAGGCTTCCTCCTCCCAGGCCTTATCCCGATGGGTTTTCCTCCCCAGCAGGAGAGGATATTTGCGGAGTTGAAGCTCCTAAGCCCCTCAGTGGGGAGGGACAAGGCAAGATGCC
Organism: Lepilemur ruficaudatus; assembly: GCA_963574885.1. NCBI lineage: Eukaryota > Metazoa > Chordata > Mammalia > Primates > Lepilemuridae > Lepilemur > Lepilemur ruficaudatus. The sequence goes on along the minus strand of CAUYRT010044804.1, from coordinate 2,566 downwards.
TTCAGCCCGATTTCAAGGTAAGGTGAGGAAGCCAAGTCCCCCCAACGACGGGGTAGTCTGAGGTCACACGTGGGACGTCGGGGACGCTCAGCGCTGGTTTTCAGAAAAGCCAGCTCTTGGGAGAACACAGGCCGGGCGGTCCCTTCTCCCCAGCGCCAGGCCGCGTCTCCATCCTCGGCGCCGGCGTCTGTGGCACCTACGGTAAAAATCTAAAACTCGGCTGCGGGTCCTATTAAAATAGTCGTCTCTGTATAAATTAATTTATACGGTGCATATGCAGCTCGGCCCTCCCGGGTCCGCGGACGCCGTCGAGCAGGGACCGAAGGCCTGGCTATGGCTTCTCCGTGCGGGCAGCCCCGCGGAGGCGGGTCACCTGCCGTTGGTGATGATGACCGAGGCGCCCAGGTAGTGCGGCAGGGGCGCGCCGGGCGGCGAGGCGGCGGCGGGGCTCGGGGGCCGGGGCCGCAGCGCGCCGGGCGCCGCGTCGGGGCCGCAGGCCAGGCCGGGCGCGGCGTGCGCGGCGCCCCCCAGCGGCCCGCGCCGGGCCAGCACGCGGTGGTAGTTGAGCAGCACGAAGGGCAGCTGCGCGGGCGCGCCCGGGGGCTCGGGGGCCGGCGCGCAGCACTCGGGCGCCGCGCGGGCCAGCGCCAGCCGCGCCCCGTCGCGGGCGGCCTGGCGGGCGGCCTTGGCGGGGCCCAGCGCCGGCTCCTCGCGGTAGTGGCCGCAGCTCGGGAAGCTCGGCGGCGGCGGCGGCGCGGGCTCCTCGGCGAACCTGCGCGCGGCGGCGGCGGCGGTGGGCGCTGCGGGGACAAGCGACACGTTAGACGGACGCTCGCACACGGGGAGGGAGGGGCGCGGCCCAAGCAACGCCGCCCCGGGGGCCGGGCCACCACCCCTGCGGCCACCCGCGCCCCGCGCCGCCCGCGTGATCGCCGTCGCCCTCCCCCAGCGCTGCCCAGTCGCGAGGTACCATCCGAAACGTGCCAGCGGCCACAGTAGGGAGTGAAGAGAAACAATGTGCTTAATGCAACATGGCCAAAATATTACTTAAGTGTGTAGTCAATATTTAAAATTACTGGGGGATTTCATTCTTTCCTTTTTTTTAAGTACTGCCTTTAAGATGCAGGGCTTACTTCACACATCTGGTGGCACCGGCCACCTTTCAATGCTCAACAGCCACACAGGGCTCCTGGCTGCCTGATTGGCAGCAGGGGTCTAGAGACCACCAGGGGCCCTCGTGTTAGAGGGTCCTAGTCTGCCCCGATTTTTGTTTATCCCTAAGTGGGGAGGGGTGGTCATCATCTTGGTCTGTATCATAATTAAAGAACCACCCCTGCCCAATTAGATGCCTGAAATTAAGTAGCTCCCTGGAATTTCAGGGGTATTTCTTGTTTGGGGTTTTTTTGACTTCATGACACTCTTCGACTTTCTTTCATACCAAAAGGATTTGGAAGTTGATCACAGATTGCCTCAAATTAGCACCTTTGGTCTATTTTTTATCAAGAGTGTGACAAGTGGTTATTAAACTTCTTTCACTTTTAAAATAGCAATGAAAATCAAACACTATGTGACATATCATAGGCCAACTTCCAGACACACAGAGCAATAATTCAAATTCCAATCTCAAGTGGATAATGTTTCCAGCTGTATCAAAACCCTTTCCTGTGTCTTTCTTTGCTTGGATATTTTGAAAAATCCCCTTGGTTATGTGAGGGACCCAAAGCACTGATGGGTATTGGGGGTTCAAATATAAGAATTGGTGGCTCTGGGGATAGCCCCAGGCCAAAAGGCAGGGCAGGGCGGACTCGGCCACTGGGATGGTCTTTTCAAAGTTAAAACATGTCCTAGTGATCTCCAAGAAGGTTAGATTTCTCCCTATCCTTCTTCTCAGATTTGGAGAAGAAACGTATCTAAGGTTGTGTCACCACACAGAGCTGAGCAAGAGATTCTTGGGATTTGCATCCAAAGCAGGAAGAAGCCTGAGGAGGCGCGGAGCCCAAGAGAGAGACGAGAGAGATGATGAGAGAGAGATGAGAGAGAGATGAGAGAGAGATGATGAGAGAGAGATGATGAGAGAGAGATGAGAGAGATTATGAGAGAGAGATGAGAGAGAGATGTGAGAGAGAGAGAGAGAGAGAGAGAGAGAGAGAGAGAGAGAGAAAACAGGCATGGAAAGAAAACCAATAGACTCTATTTCTCTCATACTCATTTTTAGGTGGAGTGGAAAGTAATCTTGTAAAATAAATGCAGCTGGGGGATTCTCATCACATGTGAGCTGGTTTTGAAAATCGCTGTCTCCTTTTGGGGAGTGAACGAGACCAGGATTTATATGAAGGCTGAACACTTGGCTTTCCTTTGCCCTTTATACTGTCGCTAGTGTCCCCGAGGCATGCAGAGTGTCCTTTCTCACTCTCATGAAGCGCTTGGGTGGAGAGCAGGAGAGCACAGCAAGTCCTACTTAGACAGAAGGAAAAGTTTGCCTAAAGCCTGAGGATTCTTTTCCGTCTGCCACCCACCGCCACCGCTGCCGTGGGCCCCGTCCGTTCCCAGTCCTCCCTGCGTCCCT
>CAUYRT010044802.1:0-20369 GCA_963574885.1 Lepilemur ruficaudatus | reverse complement strand
AGCCCCACTTGCCTGCTTCCATTCCCAGATCAAATCAAACAAAAAACGAAATGCTTGGCTGTGGCTGTATCCTGCCTGATTTGAACATTCTTCATCCATGGACCTGTCTGCTCACACCCCACACTTTCTTTTCCAAAAACTATGTCTGTAGTTTTATGGTGTTGTGACTGAGGCCTTCTGTACTCATGGATTTAAGATTTGAGGACCCCAAATGTAGATTCTCGTAATAGTTCTCATCTGGATAACTTCTCTCGTGCTCACGATGTCCAGCCAGGTAACTGGAGCGAGGGAAGCAGGTCGGACTGCAGCCAGCTGGGCGCCCAGGCTTATGGGGTCTGTGCTCCTCCGCCCCGGCCCCCCGCTGCTGTGGAATCCAAGCCCAGCCTGCACAGGTGCTCAGGTTTTTCAATCTTAATTCTAATTTTACCAATACTTAGTCGTTGGTTGAATTACGTCCCCCCAAAATGTACGTTGATGCCCTAATTCCAGGCACCTGTGTGTGTGATTTCTTGAGTTACTGACTGTGCAAGACCAAAGTGTTATAAGTCACGCACAACAAAGGATTAACTTACAGGCTGAAATTCCTTCGCGAAACTGCTTTTGATCAATTACAGTTTAAACGCTCTAATTTTTTTTTGACCTACATTGATGCTAAATGCAAAATCAAAGTGCTGGGCACATCTCATCCTAGAATCCCAGGAATTTACTGTTGGAAGAGACACTGTCCCAGCTCCCACATCCCCCCACAACTTATTTAGGTTCACATTGTCAAACTTAACACTTTTTTTTTTATTCCCGTGATCTCATCTGGCAACTTGCTTAACAAACAATAGTTTTCTTCTCTCAGGGCTGCTCAGAATTGTATGTGGCACCATCAGCTCTGGGTGGTGCATAGAAATGGGTATATTTAACCACGATGCGCTTGTAACCGCTACAAAATGGTTTCTACGGCCTTGATCGCAAATGCAAACTTCCGCATTACTTTGCCATATTCATAATTGCCGCGAAAGATTTCTTTAGAGGACTTACACTTTTATTGGGACAGGGGAGAAAAAAAAACTTGGCATGACCTACATTTCATCTGTCACCTTTGCATATTTCTGTCGTGAATGCAAAATACTAGAGTCATTTAAGATCGTGCTGAGTAGGAAAATGGAAAGGGGTAACTGGCCAGATAGTTGCTTTTTCTGTTCTGACTAAATAGATTCAAAGAAATCTGGGGAAATTTTATAGCACAAAATAGAAACTTCAAGGCAAAGATTCAAAACATGTATTATTGAATAGCAAAGTCAATAATAATAAGAACATTAACAGAGTTAACCCAGTCAGGGTCTCGTCCAACTTGGCCACTAATAATGAGACCAGACACCAAAGGAGATGGGTTTTGGTACAACAACACCTCAGTTGGAGACACTCGGACTGACCTTGACCTTTAGGGAGAGTGGTTGGAGTCTGGACTGGGAGGGTGATAGTGGGCTCAGTCCCAGGTCATCCTCTGTGGGCTTGGGAGTGGCGGATGTTTGGGTTCCCTGCTTTGGCCTCTCTCCGCCTCAATGCCTGGGGAAGAATTCTTGTGGTGGTTACCTGCCCCCAAGGTCAAGGGAATGAACCTGGCATTATCGTGCACTTAGACAATTAAACATTCACAAACTCTTGGTTTTTCACTGGAGGAGACCGAAAACCACAAAGGCGAAAAAACTGACCCCAAATCACAATTTGTGAGCGACCTTGGATTTTAATCTTAAGAGCAGTCAGGAGAAATGAGGAGAGTGCGGTAGGGGCTGACTTACCCACTCGTGAAGGGTCTGTTGGGTGGACAAGAGCAAGACTGAGGTCTGTTCGAGTCTCTTCTGCTTTTCGGGAGACATGAGCTTCCCTGGAGCCAACGTTGGTGGGGCTTGCGGGACGCTCTCCCGACCTCTCTCCCGGCTCCGCTGCTGGCCACATTCCCCAGGACTTCTTTAATCCTGGTTGGTGCAACTTCTGCCAATAGTGCCGAGTCCAGGACAAGCAGAGGGGTCAGTCCCAGGCTTCTTGCTGCACCTGCTGGCAAAGGGAAGCTCTGTCCAGGGCTGGGCTGCAAGGGTGTAGCCTGGGACTTCGCTGAGGCTGCCTGGGAGGGAGCCCACCCAGGCCCACACTGCCGAGAGCCGGCATTGGGTCAGCACCTGGATCTGGGGGCCCCTGACACCAGATCCGTCCCCCATCCCTTTCCTTTGACCTTGAGAATTAGCAACTGCAAGACACTTATTTACCACATTCCACAATTAGGATGTTACTAATAAAAAATGACTCCAAAAATGAAAATGTCTTTCACGATATTTCTGAGCAAAGACTTCGGGATCTATTTATACTCAACACCAGCCATCTTGGGTATCTGATTTTTTAGTCCACAGCAGCTGCTAAGCTGCAAATTAGGAGGAGAGGCTGCTGAAGGCTGTCACACGGAGTCAAGAGAGCAGGGTCTCAGGGAGGGCAAAGACCAGACATTTCTCAAAAGAAGACACACAAAAGGCCAGCAGGTATAGGCAGCAACTCTCAACGTTGCTAATCATCAGAGAAATGCAAATCAAAACTACAGTGAGATATCATCTCAGCCCAGTCAAAATAGCTTTTACCCAATAGACGGGCAGTAGCCGATACTGGCTAGGATGTGGAGAAAGGGGAACCCTTGCGCTCTGTTGCTGGGAATGTAAATTAGTGCGGCCGCTATGGAGAACCGCACGAAGGCTCCTCAAAAAACGAAAAATTAGAACTACCCTATGACCCAGCAATCCCACTCCTGGGTATATATCCAAAAGTAAAGAAACCAACGTAGGTGCACTCCCATGTTTATTGTAGCATTATTCATAATAGCCAAAATACGAAGTCAACCTAAGTGCCTATTAAGGAGGGAATGCATTAGAAAAAGTGGTGTATCTACACAATGGAATAGTATCCAGCTGTACAAAATGAAATAATCCTGTCATTTGCAGCAACGTGAATGGAACTGGAGGTTATTACGTCAAGTGAAATAAGCCAGGCACAGAAAGACAAATGCCACATGTTCTCATTCATATGTGGGGGATGAAAAAGTGGATCTCATGCAGACAGAGAGTGGATTCATGGTTCCCAGACTCTGGGAAGAGCTAGGAGGCGGGGAGATGAAGAAAGGTTGATTAATTGGCACAAATATACAGTTTGAAAGAAAAAATAAGGTCTAGTGTTAGATCAGTAGAGTGATGATCATTTATAATAATTTATTGTATATTTCAAAATGGCTAGAAGTGGGATGGTTCTAGCATAAAGGAAATACACGTATTTCAGGGGATGAGTATTCCAGGTACACTGATCTGAGCTTTACAAATTATGTGACTGTATTATATCACAGTATATAATAACAATGTATACCTATTATGCATCAATTTAAAAATAGCTGAAGAAAAGAAAAACGGAAGGAGAAAGTAAAAAAGCCAAGAGGAAGGGGTGGCGTTTGGTTTGCGGAAAGACTGTCCCACATGCGTGAAAAGTCCCCTAGCGCATGACTTGTGTACCCGACTCACACATGACTTGAGACACTGTTGCCTCAGGCCGAGGGACTATGGGCTGGAGGTGCGATCTTTATGGTTCCGAGAGCTTCAGATGCCTTTCCTTCTTAGCACGCGGCTGTGCTAGATGCAATTAAATAATAAGCTGTTCAGTTGCTTGTTTGATACCAGGGGCCCCTTTCTGGAATGTGAGCTCCAGGGGACGGGGACAGGGCAGCCTGATGCATCTCCCCTGGGTCCCCCACACCTGGTGCAATGCATTTAAGGTGCTCATTAAACATCTGTTGAATTTTTTAAAAAAATCAGTAAAAGGAATGAAATAACTTAGTTTTCTGCAAACCTTAAGTATGTGCAATGCCTTTTTGGCTTGTGATGGGCAGAGTTGAGAGATTGAATAATTTATTTTCTAGCCTCTTTTACCCCTTTTTTCTTTTCCTTTTCCTTCTTCTGCTTTGGAAAAGGACTCGTGTTGTGGGTTCCGTAGGGGACTGTCTTCCCCCAAACACTCTCAGCACTATTGCCAAGTCAAGACCCATTTACTCGTACAGGTTGTCATTTTTCCCGGACTGTTTCCTGTCATGAGCATGAGAGGTGTGGAGATTTATTCAGAACTCATCCCTCCTACTTTCTGAAATTCCAGGCACTTTTGTGCCTTACATCACGTACGGAAATTTTGCCTTTACAAGAAGCCTTCTTAATTCTACCAACTCTTAGTTAAGCCTGTTATTCCCTGCATGAATTGGGGGCGAAGAAACTCATGCACAGAGCTGCACCCACGGTTTCCTTCCCCGTCCGTATTTCCCAGCTGTGCGCACTTTGGACAGATCGTAGCAGCTCGGGGATCAATTAGACCCGCACGTCCTTTGCCGCGGCACAGGCGCCTCCGCCACCCGGAGGCAATGCTGGGGCCGGCAGGTGTCCGTGGGGAGGCCCGACTCGCTCTGGGCTGGGTAACGGGGACGGGCTGTGGCCAGCAGTGAAACATGCTGTTTCTCCCAAATGGAAACCGGCAGCGTTGGATGATGTCCCTGACGGAGAGCACAAGGCTCCCCATTTGAATTTTCCTCCTCTCTGCGCCACCTGACACCTGGCTCCTCAGTCCCCAGCGTCTGGGAGCGGTGCAATTAGCAGGCCACCTTCCCAGCAGCCCATGGGCTGATGGCATCTCCCTGGGCAAGCAGGCCGAGCGGTGCGGTGGGAACCTCAGAGCCCTCAGTGCTGACTCGGAGCTGGCGGAGGGCTGGGGGCTGACAGGGAAAAGCCTCATGAGACACATTTTCTCTCTGTACAGAGAGGAGGGCTCCAGTGAGAGGGTGAAACAGATGACAAGACACCAGGCAAACACGCAAACAAAAAGCTCAGGCAGATTGCAAGTTCTAGGAGCCTGCTTCCTCCTTAGGGGGCCCTGAAGGAGGCTGCGGCGGTCAGTCCTCCATCAGCAGCATTATTTGAGAAAGAAAGGTTCCTGGTCCCTTCGTTGTGAACACAGACTTTTCTATCACCGAACATAAAATTCTCTTCACCCCACGCCTCCTTGCAGTGGGATGCCGCGAGGGACCTTTACAGGCAGTCACGATGCCGCCTTGATTTAATGGGGTGGAGCCAGGTGCTTAATTCAACCTTCAATCCACCCGTTTACAGGTCCTGTTACAGCTGCCACCACACTTCGAAACTGCCGAAGGGACAGGCAGCTTTCTGAGCCTCCTTGTCGTCACCTGATAAAAGGTTTTGGGAAATATTTCGAGCTGCGTGTTTCTTCCGGAACCATTTGCAGACTTTCTGGAACGCACGGAGGCCACTGGTGGCACTTGTGGCCAATGGGGCGATGGGCAAAGGAGGACAGGAAAATTTTGAATTTATAGGATGAATTGCACACATGCTGGAAGAAAGATTAGCCTTTCCGTTTGCCCTGAGCCTTGCAAGTTCCGTAGCCAGAGCTCTGACCCCCTCGTATGTGCGAGGCAGACAAGACAAGCGAGACAATCAGTGTGGTAAATACTTATATTCAGAGTGCGTTAAAAGTGACGCATCGTGATAGATAAGCAGATTTTCCAATGCACGGGTGTGGCCGGGTGCAAACGTGACAGGATGTCAGGATAAAGTGCATGGGACATAGGACATCGGTGAGCCTTGTTTTCCTGCTCATTTGTATACACGTGAATGTTTAGCAAATGGTGGGAAGCGGTTGTTTTTGCTCTATGACAGGCAAATATAACTGTAGGCAATTGTTATTGATTATCGATGACTAAAGTTTGGTAGACAGTATTTACTATAGCACGGGGAAACACCGATTCCTTCAAGATGGTGATTTTTAACAAATGAGGAAACTGAGGCATATTAAGAGTAGTGAAGTTTTGGCGACAGAACAGGAACATCATTAACAAGGAGGCCATTGTTTCCTGAGAGCCGGCTGCTCGCCACGCACGAGGCAAGCACGCGATTCTCATAGTGACATTTTTTAAATTTTAAAAGTAACTTTTTATTGATTACATACTGAAATAATTTCTGATACACTGGGTGACATAAACTGTATTATGAAAATTAATTTCATTTGTTTCCCTTTTTTAATGTGTCTTCCAGAAAATATAAAATTACATATGTAGCCTACTTTCTCAACTTGCCTCTTTCTTTCTTTCTTTCTTTTTCTTTCTTTCTTTCTTTTTTTCTCTTTCTTTCTTTCTTTTTTTCCCTTCCTTCCTTCCTTCCTTCCTTCCTTTCTTTCTTTCTCTCTTCCTTTTTTTATAACTCTTTTTTATTTCAGAATGTTATGGGGTACATAGTTACATTTAATACACACACAGACACACCCAAATGCACACATACACATGGCTTTTTAAGAAGGAGCTTTTATTATCCCAACTTTATGAATGAAACTAATGCTACAATTTTAAGCATTCAGCCCAAAGTCACTTCAGTGATAAATGGCAGATGGGGGACTTGAGGGGAGGCAGACCCCTCTGAACCCCAGGCCCTTGGCAGCACAATTATTCTGTGCGGAAGTGTGAACCCCACAATGTGCTGTCTTGGAAATAGAACATCATCATAGATGTTGGACGGTGGTTGAACCCTGGCTTCCAAAACTCAGCAAGACTCGGCCAGCACGGAGGGGAGCATCTCTGGTGCACGTGAGTAGCGAGTGTCAACCCCGGCAAGACTGCAAAGCTCTTCGAGAAGACCACCCCTGTGTCTGCCCTAGACCCTCACGGGGGTGTGGGAACCTCCATCTTTCAATCGCCGAATCCCTGCTCCTTGAACCGAATCTGTTCGCTTCCTTCGTTCCACCTCTCCGTCCGTCATCAGCCTGGACACTCCAGGGGAAGGACAGGTGCAGCATCCACCCAGGGACACAAAGTCACGGGCAGGATTGTGGGCAACTACACTTGATTGCTCTCCCCTGTTAGCTCTGAAATGCTCCACAACGCGCTAGGAATTTATGCATAAAACACAGTCCTGTTCCTTCTCTCTCACGCTGTTTAGCATTAAGCCAGAACCTCACTATGCCTGAGGGCATTTTATAACAAGCCTCTCTGATAATGAATGAAAATCACATCTTGATCTATTTGCATAACTCTCCTCATATGTAAAACATGAATGAATAATAGTACCTACCTCATAGGGTTTTTGTTCGATTAAAACAGAATCATTGCAGGTAACGTGATGGTTGACATCATGTCTAGGATATTCACTGTTATATGACTATTATACATCTTTAGCCCAGCCACGCAAATATTTATATAAGCTCTGTGAGTCCCCACCAGTGGTGAGTGAAATTGTTAAGACTGCTGCTTTCTTGACATCTTCTTGTGTCTTCAGTGGTACAAATGGTTTCTATGGCAATTGCCTAATTTAAAGTCTGCTGATCTCCACATTTATGAGATTAAAGTAAGAGCCCAAAGTTCTCTATGAAATATACTTGTACATAAATTATAACATCCTATGTTTTTGTTTTGTTTTGCCTTTTGCAATTCTCTTTCATCTTGGAGAGAAAAAGTGGCTATTTTGTATCCTGCGTACTGACGTCCACTTTGTGGCATTTAGATACTCTGCTACTCGGAGCATTTCACTTTTAAAATTATGGATGAATTAAGTCTTTCTCATATTGGTTCAAATCACTTTATTTTTTGGGAGAGGATAGGCAGTGGGTATTTGTGCTACACTCTTGCCTCTTTGGAACTTTACAATTATGTTTATTATACTGGGAGGTGCTCTGCATGGATTCTTAAGCACTGCAGAAGGACTGGATCCCTGGTCACCAAACTCTTTTTTTTTTTCTTCCTGGGTTTATATTCTATTTCCAGCCTCCTTTCAGCAGGCTGTGGTCATGTGACTTACTCCCAGACAATGGCCTGTGAAACATGCAGTCATGTGACTGATTCCCAGACAATGGCAGGTGAGACACAGGCACACCTGCCTTCCCAGCACAGCCTATGTGAACCTCCCACCTGTGACACCTCACATCCTGTCCTCTTCCATCGGCTCCACACCCAGGCGCACTGCAACCTCAGAAGCCAAATGCAACCTCAGAAGCCAAATGTTAAAGATGAAGGAGCCACGAGACAGAAGGAGCCTGGATCCTTAATCATCCCTTGGTGGAGAACTCCTTACTCATCAGTAATATTGCCTTTGGAATTTATGAATGAGAAATGAATTTCTATCCTATTTGAACTATTATATATTTTGAGGTTTGTTTGTTCGAGCATCTAGTTTTACCTTACCTAGCATAAAGACCAGAGCAGAGAGAACAAGGGACCAGGGCTTTTGTTTCTAACATTAAAGAGTCTTTGAATCCAGTTGCTGACTAGGATTTTTGGGGGCTAGCACATCAACTGTTTCTTGACAATTTCTCCTACCAGTTCTAAGAATCAAACAATCAGTGAAAGAGATGATTCTGCATCTTTGAGGAACGCCATGACCACGAGAAACATTTCGGGGATCATCCCTTACTGATGCCGCAAATAGATAAAACGGCAGTGAAGTGAGCTTGGCTGTGTCCTGTCGTGAGGTGGTCACCCCCATTTGGGTTTCGTCCAGTGGGTCCTGGCACCAGGCTGGGAGCAGAGTAGCATTTACACAACATTCTGCTAATCAGCAATTGACCCGGCATCTACATTGTCCAAGTATTTCTAGTAAACATTTTGAAAACATTTTTTTTTGACTTGTTGTTCTCTAAGGAGGAGGAAACCTTCTTTTTTCTTGACTTTTCAGGGCTTCCCTGGAACCAGCTCAACTGAGTATGTTTCTCCACCTAAAATAGCAAGACTGTGAATATATCAAAGAACATGCAAACAGATGCAGAATGCAGGTTTGGGCGATAATGATGTTACTAGGAAGAAATGCCTCATCTCTGCTACATAACTGTAGAAATACAAACCGCAACCCCTGTCTCTGTGTAGAGCACTGCAGGCATTCCCCACCCCCGACCTCTCACCTCTCTCAAATGAGCATGAAGACAGACTCCCCAAGAAACGTGGACCCGTTTGCCATGCCGTTGCTCCCGCCTTGCTTCATCTACTTCCATTTCTGATTTGCACAGAGGGGAGCAGCACAATTTATCATCTCTTGGGCCAAAACATCCATTTGGGGAAATCTATTTTTGTACATGCAAAACAATATCCTGAGCTTGGCTGATTCCAGAGGAAAATGGCATGACAACGGCCAAAGAGTCCCCAAAGAGCTGCTGACTCCCTTTGCATATGACCAAGAGAAACGCGTCTCCCTTGGTATGAAAAAGCAGACCCTCTGAGAACTTACCTATCAGGTCAGGGTGTGTGTGTAAGATAATGCAGGCACAGAGGGCGGAAATGGCTTCAAACTATTTTCATGGGTGTGAATAACATAATACCCTGGGTGATACCTTTCGGTGGTTGTTTTATTTTCTAGTTTTCTTTTCCTCTTTCAAGCAGGAACTCAGCTCAGGAGTTCACTGCCAGAGGGGATTACGGGGCAGAGAAGAAAACAGAGGTGGCTTCAACTCCTAAGGCTGTTGTTAAAGGGTCTAGGACGTACACATTCCATCAACGTAAGTAGCCCATCCTTAGCCACGTGCTGGGCACAGTTCTCAGCCCTTTGTGTTTATTAACTAATCGAGTCTTCCCAACATTAAAAAGTGAGTGCTGATACTACGTGGGAGCACACGAAGTCCTCCCAGATGAGAACACACACAGGCTCTTTACCCAGATCTTACTAAAACAAGGGAGTCAGCCACCATCCTTTGTGTTTGGCAGAGACCCAAAGGCAGGCAGAGCAGTGGGGAAGATTTATCATGACAAAAGAGACGGGAGGCTTCCAGGATGCCCGGTCAGAGGCTGCCAGCCTGGGGAAGCCGGCGGTGAGTAACTAGAGGTAGCATGTCTTCTGGGATGGGTTTGGGCAGCACATTCAGCTGTCTCTAGTAGGAAATGGGGGGAATAGGGAAGTTGACATTCGCCGACCGAATTATGACTATTCTGAGCTGATTGCTGCAGAGGTTATGGGTTGATTTCCTGGGCTGGTCTTCACGCAGGTGCTGAGTCAGGATTCTAAGGTCATATATGGTCTGAGTGTCGTCCGTTTTCATATTCAGTCTTTGACCCATCATCCTGATACCGCAGACGATGAAACTGATGTGGGGAGAGAGAGAGACGCTGGTTCACAGGTGTGTGGCTGGTAGCTACCGAGCCGAGATTTGAACACTGGCACTCTGGTGACAAAGCTGCAGTGAGGGAGGGCACCACCCCTTCTCTGTATAACCTGCCCTATCCTGACTGATACCTCACCCGGACTCACCTGGCCTGACACTGTGGTCACAATCTGTCATTTGATGCTGTATCATTATGATGTGCGTGAATTCTGGTGCTGATAAGGGCTGCACAGCTCATGCTACATAATGAGCTAATTCCAGGCTTCACAAGGGTTGTTCGTTCTGGAGAAGGTGATGCATCTGTGCTAACGCTGCTTGTCACTGGTCCTTCTAGTCTGGTGACAAAGTGACTTCACTGTGGACGGGGGTGCACCCTGGCCGAGCCTGTGCCTCCTCACTCCAAGTGCATGGGGAGCTCTGCCTGTGCATTTGTTGAATAAGCAGCCTCCATCCCTCCTAAGCCCCGATTTGCATAGCTAAAAATTCAACAATGCCCGTACATAAGCATTAGGAATCGCACAAAAGCACGCTTCAGGCTTCTGTCAAGCTCAGCCTCATTTTTACAATGTGCCTTCAGTAAAGGATGGAGCGTCTTATTCTGCAGCGTGTTTTTTTAAAGTTTGTTGACATCAAAGGAGATTTAAAGGCAATTCTTAGTATTCTTTTACTCTCCTTTTTTAAATTTATTTTTTCAATCACATCTTCCAGCCGCATCAGTAAACATCTAACCCTCCTGACAAGGCCACTTGATTACGGGCTGTCCCGATGGGAGAGGCGCCTTCATCAGCCCGGAGCTGCTTCCTTTGTGCCGGCAACCAAGGGTCCCCGCGCAGACTGCTGCTGGTGCACTCACTGCTGCCCAGAGCCACGCTTAGAGCACGCCGGTACTGCAGTCTCTCTCAGGGTCGGTCTGTCGTTGTGACTGGATTGTCTCAGCGTTAAACTCGTGTCCCATCGGCCCGCCAATCCTCCAGAGAGACTGCGTGTGAGAGTCAAGAAGCCATGAACAGAGAAACACGAGCACAGGGAGGTGCAGTTTGCTCATCCCTCGATCCACAGCCAGGGCCACACTGTGCCTGTGCCCAGCAGGGCAGCAGTGGCATGTTGAGGCTGGCCCGGGAGAGCGTGTGGAAGGTGCGCTCGTGAGGTCCTGTAGAGCAGATGGTTTTCCTCCTTGGGGAATGGCAGGGCCAGGAAGATGGACGAGAGGGAGGCTGGACACTAAGTGTATTCCCTGCTTCTGTGCTGGGGGAGGAAGGGAGGGATTTAGCAAGAAGTAAAATCAAGAGGGAACAACAAAAAAAAAAACAATGAACACCATGAGATTACAAGAGATGGGCTATTTATTTCTCTCTTTTATTTTGTGTATTTCCTAATGGTTTAGCAGTAAACGTCAGCTATTTGTCTGGTTATAAAAGATTAAAAGAAAATAAAATCCCACTTGTATCATCCTCATCAACTTCTCTCCCTTTTTCTACCTTCTCAGACCTTATGGTGGTTCTTCATCCTCATGGCTGGTGCCTCGCAGTCACAAAGGAGCTGAAGGAGCTCCAGCCCTCTCATCTCAGTACTTGAGCCACACGTAGAAGGGAAATGGGGGAGAACTCACAGACTTTTCCTGTTCTCCGTGGGTTTCTTCCGAAGCTTCCCAGTAGACTCCAGTTCATGCCCTTCGGTCCCATAATCATTGCAGCTGCAAGGGACATGAGGACAATGAGGGTCCCATCAAGGGAGGCATCTGGGGGGCCGATTTGCTGTCAGACTCCACAGGCAACTATGGGGACGGGATCAGGAGAGAAGGAAGGGCTGGCTGCAGATGACACAGTTAATAATGGTTGGCCACCTCCTCCCTCCCCTTGTCTGGAGCCTCCCAAACCCTGGTCCCCCACCTCAGTGTGGGCTCTGTCCTCCCCTCTGTGTCCCCATCCATAAGGAGGTCCTGCTCCCTTAGCCTTAGATACCCCAGGCAAAGGCTGAGTACCCAAGTCCCACCCACTCCAGGGTGACAGCCACCCCAGGTGACCTGAAAACTCCTATAATGCTGACATTTCTGTTTTTCGTAAGCCAGAAAATGACCCTTCAGTGAACCTTTGGGTTTCAGACAAGATTTCTAGAAATTTTTTTAAATTTAATCCTTGAGAACACTCCCCATGGAGAGTGTTGTCACCAAGACAGGAGCTTCGCCCGCCCTTTGGATAAAGACAATTAATGTGAAATTGATGGGTTGCATCTGCCTGGTTATATAAAAGGATGAGATTTCTTTCTCTGCCGCTCAGACTTTGGGTTTGTTTGTTATTAATACAACAAAACTTAATCCTTCCCGACTGAATCACACATGCGTGCGAGGATTTTACAAAACTGGGGTCATGGGCACTTAATCCTTTTACCCAGCTTTGTTTCCCAGCAAAATATCCCATAGACAGATTTTCCAATTATTTATTGAGTCATTCAAGAATCAGTTTACAAAATACTATTAAACAAGATCATTACAGGTGACATGGAAATAAAAGTAAATAAATAAACCAATGACAATCCAGTTGACCCACAAAGTCATTTCCGCGAAAATTATTCCTTGTTCTCATCCTCTTATTTGAAGGTTGTCATTAGAAATGTATTTTTCCCAAGTTTTCTTTTTTGTTCTTAAGGGAAAAAAAGTATAAAAATAAAACTACATGTAACTAGGATTCCTTAAGCTGTGTTTTGCATTGAGCAGCTACTCAGGTTCATGATCAGTTAATTCAGGAAATAGATTCATAAATAAAACCCGGCATCAGATGAGCCTTCCCGGTGATGCTTTGAAGGAAATGTCTCCCACAAATGCACATCCTTAATCTGTGATTAAAGAAATTGGTATTGCAAATTAGTTACCAGTTATGTGTTGTTTTTTTTTTTAAATGCAGTTGCTTTGTGATGAATATAGAATGTTTAAAAAAATGCAATTTTATCAGCACCTTAGGGGTTTTGGCATGGAAGCTTTTTAACTTAGCATTGCAGATAGATAACTTGAGAACAGAAGTCCATGTCCTGATTATTTAACAGAACTGGTGAATTCTGAGTGAAGCTTTACTCCTCCACCTCAAAGGAGGAGGATTTTTTTTTTGAGTTTTTTGTTTTTGATTTTTTTTTAATCTAAGAAAAGAACTGCTTAGCTAGAAGCAGGCATTGCTAAATCCAACTGAACGTTATGTGGGTTAAATGATGCAGGAGATGGCTGGGTGGGCGGGGTGGGGACAAATATCCTGGTGTGCAGTTGTTCAAGGAGAAAATAGTAATACAAGGTCTAATTGCCCTAGAGGAATTGTGTGGCCCTGGTGTTCTTCCGCATTCTGTTCTTGGTTTTCTTTCTCCAAGAACCTATGCATATTGGCAACCCTGGAGCTCATCACAGACAAGGCCATTTATAAAGGGCTTCACGTTTAGACGGTATCTCCAAGTGATCTCGTGCACAGGCTTGGAGGCACCTTTAGGGTGTTGGGAGAAGTTCACCATAAAACATAAGAAAACTGTTACTCAGGCACATTTCAGAGGCCCCTAATGAAGGTGAAATATTCTATAGCAGCTAGGCTATAACAGACCCAAATTTTCAGACTAAATAGTCTAACCTCCATCCCTCTCTGGATTCTCCTATAGTTTCTTACACGGCGGGAGAGCTTAATCCCTATTTGTAGTGGTTAATGACGATGGCAAAATCTCACATTTGGGAGTCAGTCCCCAGAGAGAGACCTGCTAAAAGAAACAAGACCAGAACTCCCAGAGCTCAAACATCCACTTAATTTCTCCCTTTGTGCACAAGACTCTGCCAAAAGTTTAACTTTGGAATCCTGCAAAGGGACCGAGAGAGAGAATCGTCTGATTAAATAAACAAACAAACACGTTTCCCTTTCTGCTGGAGACAGTGGCGTGGGGACAACAAACAAAACACAATGCCAATCACGCTCATTTCCCCAAAGCAGGACTTCGTTTTCGGCGCTGGTCAAAAATAGATTTCCATTTCCATGTACTCGACTGTCAATAAAAATCCATTTTCAGCACGAACCTGCCTGTCTCCCGACTCAACACGTGGGTTCTAAAGAGAAAAGAATGTCCTACTTAAAAATAGCAGCCTCTGCCTCTGTTTTTTCTCTTTTCTTATTCCCGCCCCTCGTCATTTGCTGTTTCCAGACAAGTCCCCTCCCGCGTTCTCCGTGAGCACACGCGTCCTGCGGGGGAGGGCCGGGGGCTTCTCCCCTGGCGAGGAAGAGCTTGCGGCCCCCCGCAGGAGGTGCTGTCAGTAAAGGAAAAGGCGTCCTGGACGCTGGGATGCTGCAAGAAGCGAGAGAGCCCCACAGGACAGTGACGTACGGGCACCCTTGTGTCCCGGAGCGGGACAGACCCACCAGGAATGTACAGTGTCAAGAACGGAGACCCCGAGGCAAAAAAGGAGACTGTGAATGCGTCTGTTTCCCCCACAGTACGGTGACCTTGCATTTCGAAAGTTTCACACATTTTTGGGTGTGTTCAAAGGCAACGTTGGATCCTCGGTTCAGTCTGCCTTAAACGTGATGTAAAAGGGGTCCAGCCTCTGTCAGAACCCTGGGTTTTGGCACCACGGCTGTGTGTGTCGGGGGGTCTGCCCGCGGTTCTTGGTGTGACCAGACACCCCAAAGTGTAAAGTCCAGACTGTTATCCTGGTCCTCCGACTCCTTGCTTGGACAAATCACCAGCAGGGCCAGCATGACGGAGGAGCCTCAGGCAGGGAGCAGTTTCCCACGGGCAGCTCTTGATTGCGGAACGAAACGGGTCTGTCTCTGTGAGTGGAGAAAGACAGACCCACTCACTGCCTCACTGACCACTCTCTTTGAATTCTTGGATTGTTTCCTTTTAGTAGCCCCATCAGGGAAGGGCTCTCGGGAGGCGTGGATGTTAGCAAATGATCAACAGGTGTGCTCAAAACTCCATCTGCTTATACGAGCTCCCTCTAAGAAAGCCCACCTGGGGGTGGAGGTGAACCACATGCAGATTCAGGCTAACGACACAGTAGTCACCCTTAGGTTACTCTAGGTCACTTTCTAACTCCTATCATGCCTGGGCTGGGGGATTCCCACATTGACAAAGCGTCCCCTCCTTGCCCAGGTGGAGCGGTTGCTGGGATAGGATTAAGGGTGGGGCAGCCCCGAAATGGAGCACCCACCCCATCCTTCTTCCCAGGTGGAGCAATTGCTGGAGACAGCTCCAAAGCAGGGAGCCCTTGTCCCGAGAAGAGCCAGAGATCCTAACTATGCACCTAACAGAAATAAAGCTATAATCAGTTGGGCTTTCCCCCACTCCTACCATAGGAAGTTTGTTAAAAATAAGAAAACTTTCTCCAAATAGCAATAGCTCTCTGGCAGCCCATCTTTCTACAAGAACCAAAGTGTCTTATACTCTCTCATTATGCAGCAGTGAATTAAAACAAATAATTAGGATGAATCTGAATTATAAGCTTCTCTTCCAGAGAGGACATTAAGTACAGTTAAAATGCAGGCAGTCAGATAAAACCCAGGGAAATATTGAGGAAATAAGGAAAGATATT
Source organism: Lepilemur ruficaudatus (assembly GCA_963574885.1). Classification (NCBI taxonomy): domain Eukaryota; kingdom Metazoa; phylum Chordata; class Mammalia; order Primates; family Lepilemuridae; genus Lepilemur; species Lepilemur ruficaudatus. Next base: position 4,672 of record CAUYRT010044802.1, on the reverse strand, counting down.
GAAAGAGAAGGTCATTACATAGGTAGAAGCTTGCAGGTAATTCCAGGCCAAATTGGGATGTTGGCTAATGAGATTTGCTTCCAAGAGGCTGATGTTTTTGTTTTTGTTTTTTTTAACTTTTTAAATTTTTTAAAAATGTAATAGTTTTTCTTTAAAAAAAGAATCAACAGGTTCTTAGACGAATACAAGAAAAAGTTGAATACATTATAGCTAAAAATTAAAATGTCCATTGTGGCTTTATGCAGAACGAAGAAATCCTTATTAAAAAATTTATATTCAGGAATGCATATTTTAAAACTGTTTTCCAAAAGGCCTCACTATCATATCAGGATTTCGTTAATCTAAGGTTTATGAAATAGGTAATATTTCAAAATTGTAAAACATAAAATAGGCTCAGACACCCAACATTTGCATATAAATAGAAAAGAACTCAGATCCACACTACTAGGGGAAAAATGATTTTTCTACGTTTTTCATACAATTTTCACTAAATTAGCCCTTAAAAATGTCCTTGTCATGCAGATTGATTTTTTACTTCCTATTTAAACAATGGAAATGAATTTTATTTTTCCCCAAAGAAATTGCAGCCTGAGACAGTGGAACTCAGTGAAGCCCTTCGCTACTAAAACGCTAGACAAATAAATAGAAACCCATAAAATGGTTATGTTCGCTGCACCTTATTTCACTGTTTGGACCTGTGTTCATTGATCCGCTGCCCTCCTCTCTGGCAGAGTCTGGGCATCCAACCAGGACCGTTAGGGGCCCAGGGCCCCCTTGCCTCCATCTGAATAACTCACCTGGGCGCTTTTTGGAAAATGCTCTGCTCGCTCAGGGTCTAGCCTGACCCGTCTCTCTTCTCGCTCTGCGTGGCTGTTGTAAGGCTTGGTCCACTTCCCTCCCTGCACTGGGTTTCCGTCTCCGCTGTAAACTTAGCGACTTAACACAGGTGTGTTGTTTCAGTCCTGCTGGTCGGCAGGCCAGCCGGGCTCCCCTGGCCCCTGCGCCTTGCTGGCCGTGCCTCTTACCCGGAGGTCTGGGAAGGAATCTGCTCCCAGCTCATTCGCATCACTGGCAGGATCCAGTTCTTCGTGGCTGTGGGACTGACGTCCCCATTTCCCCGTCTTCCAGACGACCCTCTCTGCTTATTGAAACCACCTGCAATGGAATGTTGGCTCCCTATCGTCCTTCTGATCTCTCCAACTTCTGCCGCAACCAGCCTGCTTCCAGCAGGAGAAAATTGTGTGCTTTTGGGGGCGCATGTGATTAGATGGATCCCACTTGGATAATCTCCACATCCCAAAGGTCTACACCCTTAACTACATCTGCAACCTTCTTTTTTTTTTCCATTTAGCCTATCTATTCATAGGTTCTGGGGATCAAGGAATGGGCATCTTGTGTGTGTGTGTTTTAGGGGGAGTATTCTGCCTATCACACTCCCCAAATAGTCCAATACACAAGTGTTATGCACCCAAAGCGCAACAATTGCCACATTTCTTTATATTTTTAAATGAATTCCAGTCTAGCTCAGCTTCCACCATAGTGGCTGGCAGGAATTCCAGTTTGGGGACTCTGGTGGACTGTCCTCCCTCACTCCCGTGGGACACTCTGGCACCCCGGGCTTGCACTGTCCGGCTGAATTGAGCTGCCAACTGTTTAGGAGCAGGACCTGGAAATATTTAGGGAAATAGCATAAAACACCAGGGAAAGTTGTTAGAGGTTGTAGGCACAAAAAGCAACATTGTGCTTTGTTTATAGTAAGATGTACGAAAGGGCAAAAGAGCCAGGGGTGACAGGGTGAGAAAGAAAGGTCTCGAGGAAGCTGCTGCCCTGGGAACCACAGGTCCACCTCTCCTGGGAGGCTGAGGCCCTGCAGAGCATGAGGACGTGCACAAACAGGGCAGACGCCTACGCTTGAACCCTGGCCTCCCACTCACAAGCTGTGTGGTCTTGGACAGGGCACACAACCTCTCTGAGCCTCTGTTTCCCTGTCTGTAGAATGGGCTTAATATTCCTGCCTTTATTGCTGTAAATGGCAAAAGGATTAACCTTGGCAGGGGGGCTTGGAGCAATGCTTGCAGGCAAGAACTCTGTGCTGCTTTAGAACTGCATTTGATACAGTTATTATCAAAAACTTTGATTTTGTTTAATAACATCGAAGCCCTACAGCTCTTAAAATCAGCTTCATTATTGGAACTTCTTTTTTTTAGAAAAATAACTATGCTATCTTGAGGGCAAAACTCTCCACCCCACTTCCACAGGGAGAGCCGGGCTGCTAGCTGTGTGCACCACGACAGCCCCAGGAAGAGGTCCCTGTCACTCAGCAAGTCGGCTTATCGGAAGCCACAGGGTATTTTTGCTCTGGGCGCTGATGACGTCAGGGTCTTTGTTGGAGGTTATCTAAGGTACAGCTATGCCAGGGAGCAGTTCCACTCTATGCATTTGTCACGGAAGTTAATATTCCAAAAATGCAACCTGGCAGGAAGTGTAGGTAGCGCTAGGAGGATGCTTGGATGGATAGAAGCTGCTGGATGTGGGTGATGAGATTATTTACTCTCCACGTATCATAAATTCAATTGCTGAAGCCTGTGGGGCTTGGCAGGCTCGACTTCTTGGAAGCCTTGTGGAGGCACTTAACTGACGCATCTCGGGGTGTTGGTGGGAGCCTTCCAGACTCTGTCCTCGCTAAACGTTTCAGTGCTTGAGGACCCTGTAGCCAGAGCGCCGTCCGTTGTGCTGAGAAGGAAATTTTCCAGGGTAGGAAAACAATACACATCTCTGAAGATGCAGGATTCCCTGTCTGTAACTGGTTCCAGCGCACTTAGTGTTTGGTTACAGGCGATTGTCATACGACGGTAAGACAACACTGATCACTCTACGTTTTTATGCTATGGCTGGCATAGGAATTTCGGTACCCGCGGAAGATGTCCTCATTCATTTTCTCTTATCTCCGACATGGCAATGCCTAATTTTGCTTATGACTAATGACTATAATAGAAATAAATGAAATCAAGACTTTCGTACAATGAGAAAAAAAATAATCGGAAGACCCCTAAAAGCGCCAAAATGAAATATTTCATCCTGCTTCGCCGTGTTCGTGCCACACCGCAGCCCCGAACGCGCACTTCCTGTCATGTGTGTTTGAAGTCGCATCGGAAGGCGATGAACCGAATTCGTTTCTGTTGAGCCAGGTGATTTCTGGCATGAATTATGCATCAGCCGCGTAAGCTACAGAACCTAAAAGTACAAATAAGTAAATGTCACCTCCGAGTTTTCCTCAAAGAGCATTCTTATTTGAAACACATTACGGACATAAATACTGAGACTATTCTCCTAAATGTCAACGAATGCAAAATGTGCTCTTCCTACATACAAATTCTCTCTCTCTCTGCCCTCTCCCTGTTTCTCTTTCTCTTTGGGGTCTCTATGCGGTATTTGTGAAGATTAGTGCTGGTAAATGAGCTTAGAAAATTCAGTGATTTTTGTTCCATGATGTCTAAATGTGAGTCCTCGGTTTGGCAGTATGACTTATGAACTAAATGATAATCTACCCAAATTACAGAAAAAGGTGGTGTGTTCACTGTATCTGTAATGGATCATCAGTACCTCCCAAAATAATTGCATTAAATCCAGCTTTCCATACAGCAAAACTTAAATGTAAAGTCTAAGTCCTTGGTCTTGCTAAGAATACTGGAATGAAGAAAAAAAAAACACAATATTTGAGAGATGTTTATTATCATAGGCTTAATGGTCAAAATGTCAGGCAATGGCTTCTCATTATTTTTCCCCCTAAGGATTGTGACTGATTTGAGCTCTTTTCCGCTGGGAGGGAGATCTCTGAGCAAATGGCATCGGCAGGCAAGGTAGCTGGTGTGTTTCACAGGGCAGCTGCGTTTTGCAAAACAAGCTGCTGAGTCGCAGTGACACACACCCCAGAGAGGAGTCGGTGACCTCCCAAACCAAGGAAGGCCAGAACTCTGGCTGTGGATGGAGGTTGGGTTTGGTAGCAAAAGTCTTTAGTAGGAATCATTTCCACCCAGACACTTGTCAGGATAGGGACAAGCCCGTGCCCTGAGCCGGCACCTTGAAAGCCACCTCCACCCTTTGCTTTCCATCCCGCCAGTGACTCTGTGCTTGATGCCGGCAGGAGGCTCAGAGCAAGAGTCCTGCGGGGCTGTTCCAGGGGCAGCTTTCCCCGAATAGCTCTGCTCCTCCGCGTCCTTGTGAAAACCCACAGTTGAACCTGCTCTTTGGCTGTGGGGGAAGCGGGCAGAGACTGTGTGGGTATGTTTTGTGGGAAGGGGCAGGGCTGGTTCATGTTTTTGCCTTTTTTTTTTTTTTTTTTGAGACAGAGTCTCACTCTGTTGCCTGGGCTAGAGTGAGTGCCGTGGCGTCAGCCTAGCTCACAGCAACCTCAAACTCCTGGACTCAAGCGATCCTCCTGCCTCAGCCCCCCAAGTAGCTGTGACTACAGGCATGCACCACCATGCCTGGCTAATTTTTTCTATATATTTTTAGTTGGCCAATTAATTTCTTTCTATTTTTAGTAGAGACGGGGTCTCGCTCTTGCTCAGGCTGGTCTTGAACTCCTGACCTTGAGCGATCCTCCCGCCTCAGCCTCCCAGAGTGCTAGGATTATAGGCGTGAGCCACCGGGCCCGGCTGGTCCATGTTTT
>CAUYRT010044801.1:0-39328 GCA_963574885.1 Lepilemur ruficaudatus | reverse complement strand
TCTGTTTTCCACTGAGGTCCTGTGTCCCACGCTGTTTCTCTGTAGGTCCGCAGAGCTGGTCCTGTAGAAGTGGAGTTCACTCGCATGCAGTGGTCTGCCTATTTCACCTCCGACTCTGAGAGCAGAGAGCCAGGAGGGCACTCCTATTCCGCCATTTTCCACAATCTCCTGTGTTTTCTTTTGTAAGTGTTATAATTTTAAATTTTATGTTTAGGTCTATGAGCCATTGTAAATTAATTTTATATGTAATATGGGGTAAGGGTAAAGTTTCATTTTTCATACATTTATCCAGTTGTTTCAGCATGATTTGGCAAAAGGTCTTCTTTTCCTCTACTGAATTGAGTTGATGATTTGTCAAAAATCAATTGATCATATATGTATGAGTCTCTTTCTAGACTCTATATTCTGTTCCATTGATATGTTTTTCTATGCTTACATCAATATCACACTGTCTTGATTGCTATAGTTTTAAAGTATTTCTTTAATCAGATAATGGGAATTCTCCAAATTTATCCTTTTTCCAGAGTGTTTTGGCTATTCAAGTCCTTTGCATTTCCACATAAATTTTAGAATGAACGGTCAAATTACATATTAAAAATCTGCTAGGAATTTTATTGGAATCGTGCTGAACCTATAGATCAATTTGGAAAGAATGAGCTCCTTAGCAGTACTGATTCTTTGAATCCACGATCATGATACGTCCCTCCATTTGTTTGTGTCTTCTTTAATTTCTCTCCACAATGTTTTGTACTTCTCAGTGCAGGCATTTTACATTTTTGTTACATTTATTCCTAAGTATTTGATATTTTTGATGCCATTATAATGATATTTTTAAATTTTATTGTCCAATTTTTTACAGCAGACATACAGAAATACAATTGATCTCTGTATATTGACTTTATATCCCATGACTTTCTAAATTCCCTTATTAGTGCTAAGTAGGGAACTTTTTTTTAAGATTCCTTCAAATTTTCTAGACATACATCATGCCATCTGAGAATAGAGACAATTTTATTCTTCTTTTTCAAACTTTATACCATTTATTTCTTTTGCCATATTGTTCTGGCTAGGCCCTTGAATACAATGTTGAGTGGAAGCGGTGAGAGCATTTTTTCTGGTCTTAAGGAAAAAGCATTCAATATTTTACTATTAAGTACGATGTTATCTGTAGAATTTTTCATAAATTCCCTTTTTCAGATCGAGGAAATTCTATCTGAAAGCATAGACTTTTTAATCATGAAAGTATTGACTTTTTTCAAATTTGTTCTGCATTTATTGAGTTGACCAAATGGCTTTTCTTCTTTATTTTGTAAATGTGGTGAATTGTACTGATTTTCAAATACTAAACCATCATTGCATTTTTGGGGAAAAACTTTATTTGATCTTAATATGTCTTAATATAGTATCCTTTTTTATTTGTTTTTTATATTTTTTAATTATCCCTTTTATATATTGCTTAATTCTGTGTGCCTATATTTTGTTAAGGAGTTTATATCTATATTCTTGAGAGATAATGGTTTTCAGTTTTATTTTATTGTAAAGTCTTTTTTCTGGTTTTGTTTCATTGAGTTAAAAATATTTTTCAATTTCTCTTGTGATTTCTTCTTTGAGACATGGTTTATTTATAAATGTGTTATTTAATTTCTAAATATTGGGGGACTTTTCTAGATACCTTATTGTTACTGATTTCTAATTTAATTTTATTGTTGTTAGAGAATATATTCTGAATAATATTAATCTTTTGAAAGTATTAAGAGTAATTTTGTGGCCCAGAATATGATCCATCTTGATGAATGTTCCCTGGGCACTTGAAAGGAATGTTTACTGTTGTAGGGTGGATTGTCCTATAAATGTTGATTTGGTCAAGTTGTTGATTGTGTTGCTCAAAGCTTTTTATCCTTGCTGATTTTTTATCTACTTGCTCTATAAATTACCTAGAGTTGTTAAAATCTCACACTATAATCAGGTATTTGTCTACTTTTCCCTTTAGTTCTGCCACATTTTGCTTCTGCTATTAAATGCATTTATATTTAGGATTATTATATTTTCCTGATGACTTGATCGTTTTATCAGTGTGAAATGTCCCTCTTTGTCTCTGGAAATACTCCTTGACCTAAAGTCTACTGATATTAGTGTAGCCACATCAAGTTACTTATATCTACTATTGCATATCTTTCTCTGTCTTTTGACTATGAACCTGTATGTGTTTTCTTTATATTTAAACTTTAGATCTAGATATCATATATTTGAGTCTTGATTTCTTTACCTATCTAAAAATATCTTTTAAATAAAGCTTTTAGTCCATATTCATTCAGCTTAACTATTGAAATGGTTAGATTTAAGTCTTTTTTCTGTTTGCGAGGGTTTGGAATCAGCATTATGCTGATTTCATAAAATGATTTGGGAAGTATTCTCAGCATTCTCTCATCCTCTGCTCTTAGAGCTTCTTTGTTGATAATTGACTATTAAAGGGTTATCCTTTTTGCCAATTCTGTGGGAAACCACTGACATAATTACATTTATAATATTCTTCAAAATATTCCAGAAGACATATTCTACAGTAGAAGGCAGGATGGAAATCCCTCAGAAGTCAGATACTGTAGTACTACTACATCCCTCAGGAAGCCTTCTCCAATCCAGGTTGTGCTCTGTTATGGCACTTAATTGTATACTGGCTCATAGCATAGTTGTTATTGTATAGCATAGCATAGTTGCTTTCCACCAACTTTACTGAAGTGAAAGTCCTGATGAAACAGTCTTTGGAGACAGGAGGACCTAGATTCAAATCTAGGCTCTATCACTTACTAGCTCTATTTGGAACTAGGCAAGTCGCTGAATTGTTGAATTTCTGTGAATCTTGCTTTCTGCATATTAAAATTGAGTTAATAATATCCACCCTTACAGGGTAATTCTTAGGATTTAAAGAGATGAGGTGCATAAAATCACCTGTTAGGTAATAGGCTCTCAGCCCAGGTTACTTTCCACCTAAAGAATAGGGACCATAGTCTTGTCATCTTTGTATTCCTCCAAGTGCTTAAATCAACATCTTGAACTTGCAGTATATTGAATCACTATTTGCTGAATGAGGATAATCCTCTGGACTTGGAGTCAAAAAACTCGAGTATAACACCAAATTCAGCCGCTTACTGGCTATGTAACCATGGGCCAGACACTTCCCCTTGATGGACCTCAGTTTCCTTACCTGAAAGATAGTTGGCACTACTTCTGTCATCTGGTTGTTGTAAAGATGCAAGTAAGCAGCACCATGCCAAGCTCAGCAGTTTAGAATTCAACAGGAGTGTCTAGTGGACAATGAAGGTTGAGAATCACTATTCTAGCACAGTGCCCAACACACAGCAAGCACTCAATGTGCTCTTCCTTCCTGGTGTGAATGGCGCAAGTGAGGATGATGGGAGCAACTTCCTCGGGGAAAGACGCCCTATTCCAAATCACTTCATCCATATCCTATCACCTAAAAAATTATTTTTTAAAATTATTTTTAAAATGGAAACACTACTGGGATGGTTGTAATTATAAATATTTACAATTTAAGCTGCAAGAACTCTAAAAGAGCATCTAGTCCAAACTTCTGATTTAGTAGATAAGGAAACTGAGACCCAGGAATGATTTTCCCCGTGTCACATGGTGACAAGAACAAATCCCCAGACTGCTGCTGTTGTGCTGGGTCATGGTATCTTCCTCAAGTTACTGAGTAACAGAAAGCAATACAGAGGCAAGATTCGGTCATTCAACACATACATACACTACCTGCAAGATACTATGATAAGTTCCGTGTTGGCAAGGATAATTTGAGCAAGGATTCTGCCCTGATGAAGAGATTATAGATTTCCTAAAAGAAGGTATAGAAAGGGAAGTGGTAGGATTCTAACTTCTCTTTCCTTACAGTATTGCCTTGGGCCTGGTGGGAACCAACTGATCACTGGGTCATGAAAAACAATCCTACTTAGGTCTAATCTAAAGTAGGTTCTTACTGTTGTCACTGTTATTTGTTATTCTTAACACAACATGAACATTGTAAGCCAAGTACAGTATGATCTTTTTCTGCTACATTCACATACTGACTATATGAGAACTATCTGGAAAATTCATGTTTGAAGTTCAAGACTTCCAACTATAGTGGACCAGTTTGTACAGACCAATTCTTCTTCCAAGGACAGCTAGACAATCTGGATGAAATATTTGAAAGGAAAACATTAATTTGAGGGTTCTGAAAGCTGGCAGGGCAGCAAGGACTTGAGGACAAAGATCTGTGACAAGGGAGAGGTGAACACAACATTCAGGTTCAATCTTCTAGAGACATTTGTGGCTTCTTAAGTATTATCTGTGAGTTTGGGAAGCTGAGCAGAGATGTTAGCAGCCTCAAATATTGGAGAAGTAAAAACTGGAGTCTAAGTTTACTACGGAGAAGGAGCTCTGGTAATACCTTAGGCTTTCGGTTAGGACCTATGAAAGGCTATACTTAGGGGTAAACATGAATTAGAAATAGGCTGGCCCTCAAAAAGAATAAATCTCAGCTTCCAATGAATTCAATCATAGATTGGATTGAGGCAATTTGCCAGCACCAACTATCCAATCCTGAGTCAAAACCAGAGCTAACTTCAGTTTCACCCAAATGCAAACCTCCTTTCTTTTAGGCTAGAATTATCCACAGTTTTGACTATGAGATTTGGGCTAATCAAGTGTGTAGACATGCCATGCAGTTCTTTCAGTTTTTTAAATCTAGACTTGCTAGTATGTCATCAGTACATCACCGGCCGGCCTATACTGTAAGTACCCAAGATTTAGTGGCATCAAATGTTGATCTCTTGCATTGGTTTATTTGCACATTTTGTTGTCTGGCTTTCTAAGAACTTCAGGTCACTGTTTGGTGATGTTGAGTGAGACAAATTAATTCATTCAGTCAACAAACACATTTTGAGTACCCAATACAGTCAAACTCCCACAATGACAATGTGTTAGAATATAAGACATTTTGATATTGGCTTCCATCTTCCACCCAGGCCCCATACTCAAATGTAGCAGACCAAATTTCTTATTATTTAAGGAAAGATAAAGAATAAGGAAAAAAGGAGAAGGCAGGATGGGAAAAATATGGGAAATGGTAGATAAATTTGTCTTTGGAAGCAAGGAAGTGGAAGGTAAATCCCAGCATTCCTAATATTTTTCTGTTCCTACCTACTACTTGAATTGGGCCAACAAATGGGTGCACTAACCGGGAGATTTCTGGAATCACTACTCTTGCCCTTGAAATCCTAACAACAGGACCCAGAAGCATTGGCATCAATATTTAAGCTCGAGCAGATAACTGCCATTGGGAATTGCCAAAACACATCCAGGTGGTGATGAATTTAGATGGGAGTTCCCAGCTGGGTAGCTGTGCAGCTGGCCCCAGTTACTTCATTAACCTAATTAATTTGATCCCTTGTTTTTATTATTGAATTTTTGGACACTACTTAATCAAGGATAAGCAAAATGTTATTAATATAAATTTTAATTAATATGCCCTCAAGGAATGTACATTTTATTGGAGGAACCAGCCAAGTTAACCAATAATTATCATGCAATTTAATAAAATCTAGAATAGTGGTATGAACCGAATAGGGTCATCCCAACCAAGGAAGAAGACTGTTAACTGTTTTTCTTTTTTGTGTGTTTTTTAAGAAACCAGAGTGATCATCTTCATTGTAAACACTTTCAGGTTTTGAACAGGTTGTCAAATGATGGATTTTTACATCTTTGTTGGACCAACAAATGAATGTGTTGAAGCAAATATTAATATTATAAATGCATCAACCACCATCCTCTATTGCAGTAAAATTTTCTTTCATAGATTCTATTCAGTGTTATCATTATTGTGATATCATTATTATTTCAGTTTTCGTGAGTTAAAGTTAGAGCCACAAAAAAATGTATTCTTAAACTAAGCTAATTAACTCTGAAGCAGGCATAAACATGAACTCGATTTGATTATGCCAATGGAAAAAAAGACCAGTCAGTTTAAGGATGTTATGAAAATCATTAAACTTAGAACTCACATGAGGGGGAATAAAATATCCCTTTGGGACTGAAGCTTTTTTATTTCTAAGAACAGAAGAAATGGCAGTAGGAAAAATCATACAGCTGGAAGTTTAACATTTTATAAGGCAGCTAGAGAGGACTCAGAGGAGAAGGTTATCCAAGGTTGATCTCCGTGATGGCTAATTTTATGTGTCAACTTGATTGGGCTAAGGAATGATCAGTTAACTGATAAAACATGATTTCTGGGTGTATCCATGAGGGTGCTTTGGGAAGAGATTGGCATTTAAATCAATAGACTGAATAAAGAAGATGATGCCCAGATTGGGGTGCGCATAATCTAATCCATTGAGAGTCCAAATAGAACAAAAAGGAAGAGAAAGGGTGAATTCTCTTTCCTCTTGAGCTGAGACATCCATCTTCTCCTGCCCTGGGATATCAGAGCTCCTGGTCTTGGGGCTGTGGACTCCAGGATTTATACCATCTACAACTACTAACCCCTTGCCTGTCCCCCAAAACCAATCCTTCCACCCCACCAGTTCTCAGGCTTCAGCTTTGCACCAGGACTTACACCATCAGTTCCCCTGGTTCTCAGGCCTGCAGACTTGAACTGAATTACGTCACCAGCTTTCCAGGTCCCTAGCTTGCAGATGCATATTATGGGACTTCTTGACCTCTATAATCACATGAGCCAATTCCCATAATAAATCTCCTCTTATATGTCTGTAAATATCCTATTGGTTCTATTTCTCTGGAGAACCCTGACTAATACAATCTCTCATGGATAGTACAAGATGAAGGAAGATTGGAGACCACAAATCCCTGGACACTTATCTTCTCAATGTCCTTACCTTGCTCTCACCGCTCAGTTCTTCCACTGCCTTTTCTTCCAATCTATTATACTTTGCAGTTAACGGAACAGCAGCCTACTGTTCTGGTTATAAGGAAATTTCCCAACCCCAGGAATGGTTACATTAAGGTCTCAAAAATGCAGTTTACAGGCATAAATTTACAGCAGGAAACATGAAAGGAACTGGGTTATGCAGAAACCATGAGACATATCTGCTAGGGCTCTCTTCCTTAAAAGGTTGGCTCTAATTATACAGGCAGACAAAAAGGGGACGGGGTTAGTACAAATGACCCCCAGAGTTTCATATTACCAAGATTAAGGGAGAAGTCTTGGGAAGGACTTTGGTGTCCCTCTAAACAGAAATAACTCCAGCTTGGCAATGAGCTATGTATACCTTCTCTCTATGACCTTTTGGGTCTTGGTCCCCTTTATGCACTTTCATATTCACCAGTTACGTGTCTCAGTTTCTTTTATCCAAGCCCTCCCCTGACCAATTATATTTTATCTCTAACTTTCATGTGCATGTGACAATACAGGATCTTCCACCTCCATCTCAGTGCAGAGATCATATTTCCTGGCCTTTCATTTCGGGGTCCACCCAATAAAAGATGTTGAACTTAAAATGATACAAGATCTACTTCCACCAATCCCAGTTTAAAGCTCAGTTGTAAACTCTTTCCTCCGCTCTCTGCTTCTTTAGTAAGAGAAAGCGAATAATGTCACCAGAGTCTTCTTTTTTTTTTTTTTATTAACTTTAAATTTTCTGGCTGAACAACCAGAGTCTTGAAGTCTGGCCGCTGTCTCTACCTCTACATTCTCCAAAAGACATGTACCACATCATGGAAGAAACCCAGGCTTTAAACTTCAAGTGATCCTGGGTATAAATCCTGATTCTACCAATTCTTAGCACTATGACCTTGGACAAGTGAATTAATATGTTTAACTCCATTCCCCCATCTGTAAAATAGGAATAAAAGAGCTACTTTATAGGCCTTACATGATAATTAAATGAAATGAGGTATGTAAAGGTGCCAGCCATATAATGTATATTTAATAAATGCTATTAAAAAAACAGGCACTTCAATTTTCATAATAATGTTGGTGTTCACATCCCCATATGCCTAACTCTAGGCTCTAATTGGTTAGTTAACGCAGAATGCATTTTGTCAGACCCGACAGCATGAGTGATGGACAGGAGCACGCCTTCCTGTTCACAGCTTTGATGAAGAAGCTGTGCTCTCTTATTTTTTTTTTTTCAGATTTCTAAGCAAAATAGATAATGAATTAATAGAATAAATTAATAGCAGTTACTCTGCTCCAATAACTGATAGAACCATTTCTCAATCTATTCCCACCCACTCCTGGGGCCTTTCCCACTCAACAGGCAGAGTTTGGAGGAGGAAGTTGACCACCTTCAAGACAAAAATTTCGGGCAGAAATAGCACCGCAGGCTTTAGGCATGAGCGGTCTCATGCCCATTCACAGACTAGCCACGAATCAGACAAAACCTGGAGGAGGGGCTTGTAAGGTATTTTAGTTGGTGCTTTACAGTTTTCAAAGGGCTTTCAAATTTCCAACTCCCTGGGCAAGGCCAAGTTTTCATTTCACGCATACTTAGCACTCTGTATGTCTCCTTCATTGTGACTATATTAATTAAATGATAATGATGACATGTGTTTATTATTTCATCAGTGTCTATCTCCAGGAGGACAGGGACCATGTCTAACTATTAATAGTTTAGCACTGTATTTCCAGCTCCTAGCCCAGTGCCTGGCACAGAGTAGGTACTCAACAAATGTTTGTTGAATAAAAAGAAGTTACAGCATTCATATGCCCATCACTCTCTAATAAAATATTTTTAATCGAGTTAACAGGTTTAGTTGGAAAATTAATCTATGGCTAAAACAAATATCATGACATTTTCCAGAGTCAAAAGTAAATATCTTTTTGGATGATCCAGGCTTCACAGATAATCAGAAAAGGACTACAGACACCCCTAACCCTCGCTGCTGATGAATCTTCATCCCACATAAGAAGTCAGCAGAGTATTTTCTTCCCAATTTCCTATCATCAGTTTTACTTAAACAGTTGTCAACCCTAATGGGTTGTTTCTCCAAATTAATTCTTCTCAATTCTTTAGAAAGATTGATAGCATATCATCCTCATGCTGATCTTTTTATTCTTCAAGACTCTCCTCCTAGAAGACAGTGATATGATTTAAAGACTGGCTTATCAAAGTGGCCCAGGATCTGGAATTCATAATACATAGTTTGAAAATTTTAAGAAAATTTCAGATTTTTCTAAATTGCTCTTTCCTGGTTCCTACTCACTTTTTCTTTTTTCTTCTTTTTTTTTTTTTCTTAAAATTTTCTTGTTGGAGACTCTAAAAATTAAATAAGTAATCAAGGAGGTGTGATAGAAGCCCTGAGATATGCTCTATTCCTGGCGTTACCCCACATTCACTGCAGCTGTGCCTAAGGCTGCCAACACAGTTGAATGACACATCAAACACACTGTCTATGACCTGTCCCGTCAGGCAGAGCCAAAAGCTGCTTTGATTAATTTTTATTTTTAAATGCAATTGGCATGTGGGTATAGATTCTACCTTTGTGACCTTTGGGCAGAGCACGTAATCTGTCTCTTTCACCTATTTCTCTACCTGCAAAATTGGTGTGACAATAAAATCTTTTTCTCTAAATTGATATGTAGTAAAAGATAAACTATACAGGACCACTAGTGGAAAGATGCCATACAAGTGCCTCAAAGTGATTCGTTTTTTAGACTCCCTGCAACACATCTTGCATCTCTAACAAGTCTCCCTCGACCATGTTCTGAGCCCCTGGCCCCAGCATTAACCAGTTGCACAAGTAAAAATACAGATTTACTTAGTGCAAACTAAGTCATATGAGAAAATAACTCTCCTGCTAAAACACACATCACAGCATTCTAGAGCCAAATGCAAATCATTTTTCAATAATCCAAGCCACAGTTCCACAGGCTAGCAAGGCTTTTGGTACTTACTATGTGCCAAGAACTGTATTCAGTGCTCTATATGCATTAGCTATTCAGTCCTAACAAGTACCTTATAACATAGGTGCTATTATTAAACTGCATTTTATGTATGAGGAAACTGAGGCACAGAGATCAAATGGTTTTCCTGAGATCACCCAGCCAGTAAGTGGTAGAGTCCAGATTTGAATCAGCTGGCTTAGCCATTACACTCTACTGCATTTCAAGGTAATAACAGCAGCCGTTCATGTGCCAACCATTGGGCCAAGTACTTTACGTAGCTTATCTCATTAAATCGCCATAACAGACACCTCCATCTACGGATGATAAAACTCAGGCTTAAAAAAAATAATTTCCAAATATCACATAGCTGGTAAATGAATAGGTTCAGAGCTAGGCTGCCCAATTATAGAGACTGAGAACAAAGAAAATACTAAACCATGTTGCAAAAGCCAATGATGGGCTCTAACTACAGAGTCTTCCATGAAAGACTCCCTCAACCTTTAGAAAGACATGAAAATGTGCTTGCTGGATCTAGGAGAGAAATTCCTCTGGAAGGTCCACTCTACTGGCTTGCAGACAGGCCAAGGGGAAACTGAACTCCCGAGTAGGAGCCAGGACTCTCTGTTGATGCAGGCTACACCACCGGATTTTGATCAACCAGGAGGCTTTTGGAGGGCAAGTGTGAGGGTAGGCAACTCACAGCTCAGGGGGCCTCCTCCCACCCACCTTCTGTGGCCCCAGGAGCTCCCCCAACCCTGCCCCTAGCAACAGAGGCTTCCTGCAGCTGGGTCTGTCTCTGATTTGCAAGCAGGTGAGTTAAATTCACGTAACTCTTAAAATGGATTTTCCATTACCCTAACCAGAAAGACCTAAGAATGTTTGTCTCCTGTACCTCTAATCCCAGCTCTGCCACCTGCAGGAGTTTACCTTCTGCTTTGCCACCACGTAAACCTACACACTCTACAATTTACTCTGCCCTTTCGTGTCAAATGTAGCCCCAGCACACTCAGGGATGCAGTGGGATAGTTCAGGCCAAAGGAAATGGGGGCAGGTGTGTGGGGGAGGGAAGGGGGATATAGCAAAGAACCTGAGACCTCAGGTTTAGTGATTTGGGCTTGGGGGGGTGTGGGGGACAGGGCAAATATTTCAGTGATGAAAGTGACTTTTCAGTAGGAGGAGAATGTGCAAGAGAAAGTGGGAGATATCCCCTGGGACATCCATTGCCACCAAAATACTGATCATTAAACAGAGGGAGGGCGCCCTCCAGAAGACTGGCCCAGGAAATGTGATACACTAAACTGTACCCCAAAACTAAAGCCTAGATCATTCCCTGTTGCACTTCCTGTCATCTCAGCCCCTCGCATTTAGACCATGCCCAACTATTCTGGTGTGATACAGGGTTCACTTTACTCTCTGCTGCAGTCTTGGAGTTGGTCTCTTTCCTTTGCCCACAGGCTCTGAACAGTGGGTGGAGCAAAAGAGAGACGGCATCACACCCGCTCGTGGTGCAAGGCCAATCCCCGTGGTGTTCTGGAAGCTTTCCTGGACTGCCGAGGCAGGAGCACACTGAGTGGAAATGAGTTCCTCAGAACTTCTGCCTGTTCGATGACTCATGTTTTACCAGAATGGTGAGGTCTTCAAACGGCATCACCCTCTTCCCTCTCCCCTCCCGGCCAGTGTTCCCACAGGTAAGCTGGACCGCTCTGCAATGTTTTTTGAACACAGGTGGCCCCTATAAGAAAACTCCTGGTTTAGTAAGTCAGCAGATCAGGGCTCGAGAGGAAAAGAGAGTTCTGATGTCTTTGTTTCCGTTTTGGTCAATTCTGCCAAGTTGAAGCAGATAAATTTTCATTTGTCTGAAATCCCCCAAAACAAATAAATAAATAAACAAACAAACCTCTGAAATCAAACACCATCTTATATGTACCCCTAAGGAATAATGAATCACCTTTTTAGGCAAGGGAAAGAAAGGACCAGAGAATCACAGCCAAGCCTCAGGTGGGTGAAGGAGACGGGAGGAACTGTGTTGACTGGGTAAAGCTCTAGGCCTTGAGCGCAAAAGCCAGGAGAGGGGCATCGAGCGTGTGGCGCCCAGGCCAGTGATGGCCCCACTGAGCTTCACTGCCTGCTTTCCCTGGGGTAGTCCGCGGCTTTGCCACCTCACCAAGGTCACCCTCTCCCAGCACCTCTGCCTCTGGTAAGAGGAGGAAAAAGGAAAGTAGACCCCAGAGAGTAGTCAGGGCGCTGCGGAGGCAGCCCCTACATCAGGGTGCGGAGCCTGGAGTCCAGCCCTGTCCTGGCCAACAAGGAGGGAGGGAGGGAGAGAGGCGAAAGGAAGCGAGGAGCCAGCCTGTTTCCATAGATACGGATTTCAGTTGCGTTTTATGACAGCCGTGCCAGGCTGCCTGGAGAGGCATTGTTTGGATGCCTGGGGACCCGCTCAGAAGGAAAATGAAGTAAGAAGAGATTTCTTAAAAATTCAAGTGGTTTCCCTCCCAGTTTCAGTCCAAGATCCCCCTCTGCCCTCTTGCCCTCTGGCATAGGTCAGCCCTGGCAGGACCTTTGCCTTTAGGGGCAGCCTGAGCAGCTTTAGACCCTCCAACCCTAGGCCCTGAAGGTCACAGGCAAAATGATTCTTATTAGTGAGTAATGGAAGCAAGCCGCTGCGAGGGCTTCTTACAGCTGCTGTACGCATAAGGGAGTTCCAATCCTCCGCCCTCTGGAGACCTCTTCTGAGAGCTACCACTGTCGGAGAAGGCTCACCCTGGTCTCCAGGGGGGCTCAGCCTGGAGTCTGGGAAGAACTCCCCTTACTCCTAGATTCAAAACACTGATTTTTTCCCCTCCCACTTCTATCGCTTCATCTCCTGCCATCTCATCCACCTGGAATGCCCTTCTCTCTGCTCATCACTCGTTCGTCAAGAACCCATGGAGTTCTTTCATTTGCTAGCCCTCTACAAGACAGACGTGAGTAAGGCACTTTGCCTGTACTCAGAAACCTCATAGGCCAGTGGGGGACACAGACATATAGATGAACTATTAGAAAACGATGTAGAGAAGGTCGGAGAAGAATTCCTGGAGAAGCAAAAACCCAAACCGAGTCTCAACAGGTGAGTGAGAGTTAGGGGAGAGGAGGTTCAAAGCGGAGGGGACCGCGCGGGCAGAGGTGTGGAGGCAGGAAACAGGATGGCGGGTCTGAGGGACTCAGCAGGCCGTGGACCTGAGAATCGAGTGCGAAGTCGCGAAGTCGTAAGTGGCAGGAGACGGGCCGCAGTGACAGGCAGGCGGCAGGCAGCAGAGGCTGTGTGTGCCGCGCGAAAGCCCCAAGCTTCACCCTGGTTCTTGGGCCTCGTTTCATGGGGCTCCAGGGCTCCCCCCACCCCGGTGCCTCAGGGGCAGCACTAGGGGCCTCTTGCTCTCAACCTGAGTGACTTATTTTGTATATACTTACGCGGATGACAGCAAACCACAGATGGTTTTAAGCGTGGGAAGGACGTGGTCAAATTTGTGTTTCAGAAAGACCAGTCTGGCCTCCAGGCCCCACTTCCAATCATTCGCCAGGGCAGTCTACTGCCTAAGAAAAGCTCTGACGGTAATCGTATTTGGTACATCTAAATTGTTGTTGCTAAACTTCTGTCATTCAGAGAGAAAATGAAGTGGGGATTCCGTTTCCGCACTTGGACGCAGGCATCTTAGCCCGCTGGCTGGGTTGATGCCGCCACCTAGTGGCAGGAGTGCAGCATGACCCCAAAGGGAGCCAAGCTTGCTTCTGAAGAATGACCTTTGTGTCGCATTTCTTTCTGAAAATCTTTATTATCCTATTTAATGCTCAAAACAACTCGACAAGATATGTCTCATTATTATATCCATGTTACATGTCAGAAAACCGAGTGACGGACAGAAAACAATATTCGTTTTGTGTCTCCTGTGGGCTAGGAACCGTGTTAGCTGATTGACACGAGATTGGCAATATCCCCACTTCAAAGATGAAGGAGCTGAAGCCCTTGGTGATTGAGAGACCAGGTAGCTTAAGCCACAGACACTGAAGTTTTCCTGCTTCCAGATCCAAGTTTTTCCCAATGAATCTGGTCAGATTCAAACCGCTTACTGGAGTCAAAAAGAAAGCAAGTGGCAAAGAATGAGGAAAGAGGCAAGCGTTTGTGGAATTCAGGGTAACCAGCCCAGACTACAGCTGTTTTCTTTGTCATGAAGGGCGACCGAACCACAATTGTAGATTAGACTGGAGAATAATTATAGGAAGACTAATTACCACCAGAATATGCAAGTTATAGGAATCTGTGAGCCTAAAGCCAATCAGATGCCCAGCAGGCACATTTCTGAAGCGTGAGTAGCTGCTTTCTGTAGAACAGTGTCCCTTAGAGTCAGGAAAAAATCTGGGAATTGTAGTTTGAGTGAAACCTTAATTCCCCTTTGCCATGTAACACAGCATATTCACAGGTTCTAGGGATTAGGATGCCAACGTCTTTGGGGGCCATTATTCTGCCTTCCGCATCCACTGAGATGGAGGCCTATTAGAGGACGAACCCAGATGGGCTGTGGAAATTATAGTGTTGCTTCTGAGTGAGAAGTTATGGGTCCAAGAGCGGGTAATGACAGCCTTAGAGAATACATAAAAGAGATAAGCAATTTCAAAAAGAAAAAGGCAAAGGCAAAAAGACCAAAAAAAAGCTGCCTCCCCATAAAAGGATAGAATATATGCTTGTAAAGAAGAAAGTGATAACATTCTTTCTCTGCCTCACCCACTCATGATCTCTGAACCTAAGTACACACCAGGCATCTAGAACCAAAATGAGGCAAAACAGAAACACCTGCAAGAAGCTAAAAGGCACAGATTATCCCCAAGTTTAGTTTTCTGATTTGCAAATCAGAAGACAGCCTTGCAAATGGTGATAATGATGAAATCTGTTGCCAAATGCACCAAGGTGATGAATTTTAAAAAAATATATAGGTGTGTGTATGTATGCACAGATAGAGACATACACACACATATATATAGTAGACCCCTGAACAACATGGGTTTGAATTGTGCGGGTCCACTTATACACAGATTTTTTTTCAATAAATACAGTCTTTCCTCCGTATTGGTGATTCTGCATTTGCAACCAAACACGGATCAAACCCGGGATGCAAAAGCGTGTGCTACAGAGGGCCAACTTTTCTTATCCGCAGATTCTGGGATCCGCAGGTGATCCTGGAACCACCTTCCTGTAGACACTGAGGGATGACTGTATTCTTTTCTTTTCTTTTCTTTTTTAATGCCAGTAGGAAAAAAAGGACTAACAACTAAAAGCTAGGAGGAGAACAGGCAATACTCATATTGCTCTGACAACTCAGTGTTTTAAGCATCCAGGCTTAAATGCTGAATTAAAACAGAAAAGTTACTACCGCAAATTTTTTTCTAACTGGTTTCCTAAATTTTAGTGAAATGCAGAGGTCTTTCTAAGCCAGGCACAAAGTCAAGTAACCATAAGTTTTTAAATGACAGATTTGATTAGATAAAAATATAAATTCTCTGTACAGCAAAACACACTAAAAGCAAACTTACAAGACAAGTGATAATTTGGAAAAACCTTTACAACATGTGTGACAGAGGAATAATGGCCATAGTCTATAAAAAAGAGCTTATAAGTCATTAAGGAAATGACAAATAACACCTCCCCAAATGGAGAAAGGATATAAGTGGGCAATTCAGAGAAAAAGAAATGCAACTAGCTAGTAAACATACGAGGAGTCACTCTATCTCTATAGTAATATAAATTAAAATATAAATTTTAAAAATGGAAATTAAAATAACAAGGCACTTTCTGCCAATCCCATTGTAAAAACTGTGAAGATGGACAACGGCCAGTGATCGTGAGAATACATAATGCAGTGCCCTCTTGAAAGCTGTACCAGTGTAGTCTGGTACAGTCTGTTTTTGAGAGCAATTGGTAGTACCTACCAACTTTTCAATTTTACATCTTTCAAACAATCCATTTTACTTCTAGGAACATATCCTCCAGAAATATTCCTACATATGCTCAAAATATATTCATAAGGATGTTATTTAAAAATTTTTTAGAACATAGGGGAGCAATCTAACTGTCCTTCAATAGAGAAGAGACTGAACACATTTACTAGACGTCCTCACTGTAAAATACTACTGCAGACATTAAAAGGATGAGGCTGATCGATACAAACTGTAAAGATCACCAAGATATATTAAGTGAAAAAAGCAAGTCACACGATAATATGCAATACACTGTCTCATTTATATTTACATACATATGTACATAGGAAAAGCATTTGGAAAGACACATCATGCTATTCAGAGTGGTCACAGTGACGGTGGGATAGGAAGAAGACGGTAAGGAGAGAGCTTTACGCTTTATCCTACATGCTCCTATGTTGTCTGATTTCTTTTAATGTGCAGGTATTCACACCATATATTCATAATTATTTTAAAAATATGAGTACGTGCAAAGTGAATTAGTTTATTTAGAAACTGTTTGCAGCTATGTTGGTTTTTCAGAACAAAACAAAATTTTTAAACACCCCAAATGTTAACTAATTAGCACATACACCAGAGACCCCAGATGGTCCAAAAAGCCAGCACTGTAGAATCGAATCTCATAATTAAAAGAGACAGCATGGGCAGCCCACAGCAAACACGGGCTCTGGAGTCAAGCGCTGTGGTCCCCAACTCACAGGCCATGGACCAGTACAGGAACCTGCTAGGAACTAGTTCGCACAGCAAGAGGTGAGCGAGGGAAGCTTCATCTGTATTCACAGCCGCTCTCCATCACTCGCCATCCCCTTGCCCCGTGGAAAATTTGTCTTCCATGAAACCAGTCCCTGGTACCAAAAAGTTTGGGGACCAATAGTCAAGCAGATCTGATTCTAGTCCTGGCCCTGCCCCTTTCTGTCTGTGACCGTGAGCTCGTCACTTAACCTCACTGAGTCTCCACAAAATGAAGATAAAAGTGCCTACTCCTCAGCCCTAATGCACACACTACATATGTACACCATTTGTTTTCCTCTTCTGATTTATGCTATTATATATTGTTCGGTGGATGAATAAGACAGGTGGGAGACTATAGAGAACTCTTTACAAAGATTTTTTTTTCTTGGTGGACCCAAAGAAATGTTTTTAGGGCCCAATCTTGGTGGCAGCGCGTCAAGAAGTGCAGTGGGTCATGGGGGAGGGTTGTATTGCAAAAGTTCTGGGCACCAGGGCCAGACAAACAATTCCAGTAGCTGTGGCTACCTAGAGCAGCGGTTCTAAAATTTTAGCATGCATTAGAATCACCTCGAGGGTTTGTTAAAACAGCGTGCCGGCCTCCATCCTCAGAGTTTCTGATTCAGCAGGTCTGGGGCAGGGTTTGGACTATACATTCCTAACAAGTTCCCAGGCAGTGCTGATGCTGCTGATCTGGGGAAACACTTTGGGGCCCTCTGACCTAAAGCATCCACAACTGCCCCAGTCTAGTGAGTTTTAGACTGCAGCAGCCTCTTTCCCTGCCCCTTGTCTGGGATGCTTCCTCTGGGAGGTCTCTCTGCACCTCCCCAGGCACCACAAGTGTTCTTACCCCTGGCCAGCGGCCAGTTTCTGCAGCCTGTCCGTCCAAGCTAACTCTATCCAGGGTGATGAGGAAGCTGAGAGAACCCAAGACTTTTAGTTGGGGCAGTGGAGGAGTTAGGGGGCGTGCTAAGAGCCAGACCCGGCCCTGGCCTGCGTCCTGCCTGCCCTGTGTGACAGGAAGTGTATCCCCCTTCTGCCTAAGCAGATTGGGAAAGATAACTTTGTTAGCAAGAGAAGCCTGGGCTGAGGGGTCGTGCTCTATAGCATTGGCACGATCTGCTCTCATGCATGAGCTGCTCCTTTCAATAGAGCCCTGCCTTGCCCTGACAGCTCGTCTGTGCTGGAAATCCTCTCCCGAGTGAAAGTGCCCCCAGTTCCCCCCTCCGGCCCACCCTTTGCCCCTCAGGGCACGAGAGCCCTTGAACCTCAGCCAAATGATTATGATAAAGAGGAATCTCTGGCTCACAACCAAATTGGCCAGGGAGGAGGGACAGAGAGGGCCATGGCTTGCCCCCGGTCCTCTCCAGGTGTCACAAACAAGAACAACAAAAAAGCAAGTATCCATCCCTATGTTGGTGAAGCAAAGAACCCTTGATCTTTCTCCCGTGGTATGCAAACCTTCTTCCTAATAATGGTGACAGCGGTTACTATGTATTAAGTGCTTACCATGCCAAGCATTGAACTCACTTTCACATATATCTTTTTATTTAATCACTACAGCTCTTTGAAGCAGACACTGTTTCCCATTTTTCACAAGAGAAAACTGAGGCTGACTCAAGGAAAGTCGCTTATGCAAGGTCAGGCAGCCGGCTGGTGCCTGAGATGACCCGACTCCAGAGCCTGACACTAACCGCTCGCTGTTCAGATTCCCACAGATGGAGGCTCCCAGCCCGAAGGCTAGATCCAGGATGCAGCGTGGTGGGGTGCACCAAATTCTCTACAGTCTCCCCGACTCTTTGAGCAGGTGTGTACCCAAGGCCTCTCTGCACACTCCACATGCCAGGCGTCCCGTCTGGGACCGCGCCTGGTTCATCTTTGCGTTGCCAGCACGGCGCCCGGCGCTCAGGGGCTGCTTCACACACGCCTGTAGGAAGCAAGGGCACAGCCCAACCCTGGATACCAGGTGCTGTCTCGTTTCTTGGTGGCGGTGGGGTTTTGAAGACGTGCAGGTGAACAAACCATACGTGGATAAACAACCAAGAGACAGAAGTTACATTTCCCAACTTTTTTTTGTCCTTCCCATTGTGTTTCAGCCCCTCCGGCCTCCCTGCCGCTCAGAGCTTCACCCAGGACCGTGCCCTCCACACACGCTATGATCCCCTCCCTCGCTGTCTTTCAGGTCCCCTCACATCCCACCTGGGCTGTCTCTGAGCACCCCTTGCCCTGTGCTGGCTCTCCCAGCCCCCTCTCCCTGCCATACTTGCTCACCTTTGGTAGCACTCAGCGCCTTCTAACTACTACGTAACTCGCTCGCGTCTTGTGTCTGTGCTGTTGTCTGCCTGCCCACCGGAGCGCAAGCTCTGCCGTGGCGGGGGTCTTTATCTTATTCACTGATGTGTCCCAAACACCTCAGAGGGTGAGAGCTCAACAAGTACTTGTTGAACGGGTCTCAAACACCGTCCACTAGCCAGAGCTGGGCCTGAAATACTCAGAGAAGTGACCAATTCCCCCACATTCCCCAGTCCCGTGTTTCTCAAAGACCCATTCCCCCCGTACACCCCAGTAGCTGGAAGAGAGAGATTCTGCACCTCCTAATTCCAGTCACCACGGGGATTGACTGAGGATGGTCCCCTCAGGCCCCTTAAATCTTTCCGCTTTTCTACGCATTCCATGGTTCAGCTGGTTGTTCCCTGCAGAGCCCTGCTGCGTGAGTGGGTCTGTGCCCCATGTGGAGGCCCCCACAGCCATGGGCAGCACACGGGCCTCAAAGCTGGGCCATGACCTCGGGGTGTCATTTTCACTCTGAGCCTTGGTTTCCTCATGTATAAAATGAGGGTTGGGGTCAGTAATCTCCTTCAGTCTTTCCCCATTCTGACACTTTCCCTGTGGGAAGCGGGGAGAGTATGACTTTGGTCAATATATATTTAGAAACAAACCAACCCATGACCCTGGGGCACAGGACACAGCCATACTCAGATCCTAACAAATATAACCAATAAGCACACAGGGATTCACAGCATCATATAGGTTAGATCAGTAGCCACCATCCTATTTCACAAAACAAGAAAGTCAGTTCTTATTATCTCCATTTCACAGATGAGAAAACTGAGGCGCAGAGAGCTGGACAAGCTGCTCACAAATAGGAAGCAGAAAAGCCACATTCAACGCCAAGTCTTCCAATTGCGAATTTCATAATCTTTCCACACATAACTGCCTCATTGTTTTCAAAATGCACCCTGGTAGAAGAATGCCACCATTAGATTATCAAAAATGGCAATAATCTAATAATCTATTCTATAAGGTTACAGAATATAAAATTGGAATTTGCATTTGAATGCGGTTATGTCTCATCTAGGGGTGTATTTACGTACACCAAATGATGCGATACAGCCACCGTGAGAAGGTATCCCTCTGAAAGACCTGAGAAAGTGACTCTGGTTCCTGGTAGGAATAGACAACTCATCTCTCAGTCACAGCTAAAATGAGCCTCCCCCAATCTCTTTCAAAACCTTCCCCAACAACACGATTGAGTGTTTATATTTTACAGAATTTTTCAGCTGCAAACAGAACTGACAACAAAAATAATTCAATCAATTGGCCACTATTAATAATCTTCCACATCAACAGAGTAAGTAAGCAAAGCAAGTGCTAAATGCAAAAGCTAGATTTGTCCAAATCTGAGAGACTATAATTGGTTCAGAGCTATGTTGACAGTCCCTGTTTTTCCAGATTCAAACACATCCTCTACTAACATCTCTCACAAAACGATGATGAGAGATGAGGCCACCCGCTACATTAGCCAAGTTGGACTGGGGAACCCTGAATGGGGAGAAGTTCATTTTGAAAAGAAGCCTTGTAGGTTCTGGACTATCTCAGGGACAGCACAAGCTTCAGGAATCAACATGTACTGAACATTTTCAAAAGAAAGAATAATTGGATTTCTTCCCCTCTTTCCTCTGACTTCTTGCCTCATTGATACCAGGGGAACAGCCTTGACCATCCATTTTTTTTAACCGTCTATTTCCACCAGTGGATTGACCATCTATTTTCTTTTTTTATTTCAGCATATTATGGGGGTACAAATGTTTAGGCTACATATATTGCCTTTGCCCCACCCAAGACAGAACTACAAAAGTGTCCATCCCCCAGACGGTACGCACCGCACCCATTAGTTTTGAATATACCCATCCCCGCCTCCCCCCACCTTCCCAACACCCAATGAATGTTACCACCATATGTGAACATAAGTGTTGATCAATTAATGGCAATCTGATGGTGAGTACATGTGGTGCTTGTTTTTCCATTTTTGTGATACTTCACTTAGTAGAATGGGCTCAAGTTCTATCCAGGACAATACAAGAAGTGCTAGATCACCATTGTTTTTTGTGGCTGAGTAGAACTCCGTGGTATACATATACCACATTTTATTAATCCACTCAACCATCTATTTTTAACTTAAGGATTCCCTACAGTGCATTCCTCAGTCAGTGTGGGCTTTCAAACTTGGGAGTTCAAAAGAAGTCAAAAATCTAAAGTAAATAAGGTCATGGGCTAGTGAACATTTTATTAAAAATGGAACTTGGGACTCACACCACATTAATACCATCCTCCTTCAAACTGCCACCCTCAACAGGCAATATGTCCATGACACCAGAAAGGACAGGAAAACGGGACTGCAGGGGAGGGGTGAAGCAATTGCTTAGACTTTTTGTCTGGTTTACCCTCAAAGTTGTCTTCAATTTAGAAATCATGCATTGAAGACTTCCTAAAACAATCCAAGTTTCAACTATTTTTGTTCCATTGTTTCCACAAATAAACTCATTGGATGAATTTTTTTGGTTTGGAAAATGTAGTCAAAACAACCATTTTTTTATACCAGTGCAATAGTCAGTGCCCGAGAATGGGAAGAGAGCAGGCCTCGGAGACATGTGTTCACACCCTCCAAGCTGGTTCCCCCAGCGACATTCCTCAGTAAGCCACACTGTTATTTCAGGAGCCTCTTGGTGAGCAAAAACATCATACCCCCATTTAACAGATAAAGGCACTAAAGTCTAAAAGTGTTAGCTGACATTGATTCCACTGCAGCTTCTTAAAAGTTTTGTAATTATAAGTGGAAAGGGGTGAGAAATGTTATTATCTTGACAAATGGCACCAGAATTCTTTGAAGTGTTAGGGCTCCTTTTCAAAGGGGGAGACGGCCCTGCTGAAGGTTTTGTGTTTTTTGTTTGGTTGTTTGTTTTTTTGATCTTCTTAGAAATCATTTTTTCCTTTTATTTTTAGTTGACATATAATAATTGTGCATATTCATAGGATACAGAGCAATACTTCAACACATGTATACAGTGTGTAATGATCAAATAAGGGGAATTAGCATATCCATCACCTCAAATATTTATCATTTGTGTTGTGAACATTCAAAATTCTCTCTTCTGGTTTTTGAGAACATACAGCAAATTGTGGTTAGCCATATTCATCCTATAGTACTGCACCAGAACTCATTCCTCCTAGCGAGCTGGAATTTTGTATCCGTTACCCGGCCTCTCCCCGTCCTCCACGCCCACCTACACTTCCCAGCCTCTAATGCCCACAATCCTACTGCTGCAGGTTTTGAGACACAAAAGCAAACCACCAAAAGAGGATGAAATATCGTCCTTTGTAAAGGACCGACCACTCTTTTTCAGTCTGACTCGGGGCAGAGGGATGGACACAGCTGACCTCTTACTGTCCCTAACATCACTAAGATTCTCTAAGCTGGCGATAAGACCTTGGGAAAACACCCCTAGGCTCAAGCCCTCTGGAGAGAGGCCAAAGGTTTCCTGCCGTCGAAGGCCAGTCTGCTGCTAAAAGAAACTTTTGGAGGCTGCAGTAGCCCCAGCTAAGCTTTCACAGATCAGCTTTCCCCACTCTCCTCCCCTCAGTGCCCAACACAGCTCTCCCATTCTCTCACTCCCATTGTTTTCCGAACGTCCCTCCCTTCATAAAAGCTGTCTGGCTGGGAGCTTAAAATATTGCTGGACAGTAAAACCTACCCATCAGGGCCAATCCAGTCATATCTGCTCAGTCGTGCAGCACAGTAGGGGCGGGGTAGAGATGTGGGAGGTGGGCTTTTAGGCAGCAAAGGAAAGAGGCCAAAGTTGCCATTTTGCTGCTGAGCGCCAAGAGAGAAAGACGGCGTATATTTCTCCGTGGGACACTACTCATATTGGCAAGTTTTCCTTGGACGATATTAGTTTATAGCCTTCCCCTCACTTCTTTCCCAGACTAATCCAAGGGCCATATACAGTCTTCTGCAAAAGGAAAAAAGTTTCCTTTAAAGTTCAGTCTTGGGCTGGTATGGCTGGACTTAAGAGTACCACTCTGAAAACCCTCTTGGAGTTGACCTTAGAGTTGGCAGGACTTTGGAAAGGGAGGAATGGTAGAGTTTTGGGGGGATGGGGATGGAGATGTTCAAACTCTAACTACGGCTTGACTTCTTAAGGTCTTTTCATTTTTCAGAATGAATTAATGTGCCTCCAGGAATCCAAAGGGACCTAAAGAAATTATTCGATCTTTATGAAAGTACTTTGTACTTTTTTCACTCAAATTCTTCAATAGAAGTAATAGTCATAATTATTGAGCGCTGAGGGTGTAGGGGAGCCTACATGCTCAGCATTTTCAATGTTGGAGCATTTAAATGGAACACAGGAATAGATGTGGCTAAAGACCATAAAACTCTTCCTGGAAGTACGTTCCAACATCTGTCTACGAGAGCTACAGGTTAGTGGCTGCTCTAGAAACTAGAATGGAGGCACATTTATACTCCATTACCAACCGGAGGGGTAAGAGGCCATTGAATGCGTGGGGGAACTTGTTAACACAGATGTATATTGGTGGTTCTGCCTCTTCAAAGCCAGGAGAAGGCTGTGCTACACTGGTGTGGAGCCAGAAGACCACGGCTCACAACTGGGAGACTCGTTGAACCTCCCAGCCTGTCTCCCTACCTGGTCATGGAGGTTGGTAATGCCTGCTTCACTGGTTCCCAAGCATCCATCTGTGCATCTATCAGTTACAGCCCAAGAGGAAGTTTTCAGCAGTCGGTGACAAAAATGTGACAGTGATGAAGTAAACAATGTAGTAAACTTTCTAACCAAGTTAAATGTGTCCAAGTTATAGGCCTATTGGGTTTTTATTATAATAGGTTCTAACCCAATATGAGTATGTCTTTATTCTGAATTTATGTCCTTTCTATTTTTGTAGTATTAATATTAAAATCCCCTTTTATAAAATGATGACAAAAACAGACTGTAGTCATAGTTAATAAGTTAATAGGTTTCTTCATTTTATGTCCTTGTTTGGCAAAATAAGGAGTTGGCAGCCTTATGTTGGTCACCCTATTTTGTCATTGTTATTATACTAGTCCGTGAAATCTAAGTCCGAGAGCCACTGGCCTCATTCACAGCTTGTTATGAGAACTGAAATAAGATATGTGAAATTGCGTCATTTATAAATAGATAAGGGATACCCAAACATAAGGTGATATTTTAATCATTACCTCTAGCCATAATTCTCTGGTGGGATATGCCCAGGGATATATGGATGTCGTGCGGTTGGAGGCTTAAACTCCATTGGTTTATTTTCCATCAATAATAGATCTGTTCACTAAATTTTCACAAGCAAATAAACAGAGAATTATCTCTTTGAAGAAGATGAGAAAAAATTTTCTTCCTTTTGTTTAGATTTCTCCCTGCTCCAGTGGAACACCTTGCTACTCTGATCTGACTTCCTCTAAATTTTCACCGTTAGAAGTCAGGAACCCAAGGCACTTTCCCTCAGCACCTCTAAAGCTTCCTGCCTTAACAGCATAGTTGACTTGTTTCAATTACTAGGGGGTTGGAAAGATTTTGTCCTAAATTAGTTTCTTTCCTTCAGTTATCACAAGAAACTTTGTAACTGGACATTTTCAAAAAACTGCAAACAATCCTAGCGTTGCAGGATGGAGCATGGAAGGACACAGCCTTGTCCTTTCTTGCCTAGCTTAGAAATTACTAATGAGATGGTCGGGGGGACGTGTATGAACATGTATCATGATACTCATGTGTCAAAAACCATTGCCCTTATAGTTTATATCTTTGATCTTATATAAAATATAAGCAGCTTTATGTCTCAAAACAGCTAGTTTTGGAATGATTTACTATCCTTTTTGGTATTTACTGTTTTTTACAAGTTCTTAATCTCCCCACGGCTAGCTGCATCAAGAGGACTGGAATTCCCTGGACTCTAACGTGCACTCAGGGATTGAAGATTTCAAATTTTAAAATGATTACGATCAGTCCCATCCACTGGTATCTATGAAGCTCCCACTCTGTGAAGGGATTTATCCTATGCTGTAATGGTTCACAGAGGACAAAGCCAAAATAGTTCCCTCTTCCCAAGAGCTTTTGATCCTAAAGGGGGAAACAAGACCAGTTGACCTATAGTGCTGAAAGCATGTGCTCATCACCCTCATTCATGTGGGTACATGAGAGAAATACACACAGAAACTCAAAAGGACTAATATAGTACAAGTAAGGCTGTCAAAACTGAATTGCTATATCAGTGGGGTGAGATATTAGTAAGATAGTAAGATTAAGCAAGCTATTAATAAGATAATTAGATTTAAAGTTCATTAAAACCAGATTTGATTGTATAGGAGTAAATTATACAAATTGTTGTTTTAACATAAAATTTAGGTTGGACTGTTTGATAAGAAATGAACTTTATTCTGACTCTGCCACCAATGAGCTATATGCTTGGGCTTCTTACCTGATTGTGATGTTTCTCTCCTGTTTTCCAGAAGGCAGTGGGAATGCCACCCTCTGCAGGGCAAGCACTAAATTAACTGCAGTCTGAGGAGTGTTAAGAGCAGACACATGTGGCTGGTATTCTGAGCTGCTAGTTCTCAGCAGAGGACCCCCTCCTACTCTCAATTCCCCATTTCTACAAGGAACTGTTCCCAATGCCACATTCATCACTGGGGATGCCCCCGCTGCTCTCACCTCCCCAGGAAAAGAGAAGCTACCGTAGGATACCCTACCTAATTGGAAGTTTCTGGGTCCCCAAGAGGAGGAATGCCCTCTGCTCACCAACAAGCAGAAAGCGTTTGTGTATGCCCTGAGAGCACAAGCTGGGCATTGCCCACGCCTGCAATTATTGTCCTGCCACTGGATACTATCTGGCCAGGCTCCAAATAACAAGGTTAGAAGTAGGCTTTAAAATGCCATTTTGTTTATCCCCCTCTAAAGATGAAAATCACACCTAATTTAAGATACCACTTTTCATCACTCTTTCAAGTGTTTAACAGATATCATTGTCATTAAAAATGGTGGTCTCATGGGTTCCTGATCCTATAGGGTAGAGCATAGCCGGAAGAAGCCCAGAGCAGGATCCTCTGACATGGGCTCTTGCCCTGGTGTAAGAGCAGTGATGAGTAAACTTCACAACTCTAGAGATGTTCAAGCAGGAGGAACAACTGTCCCTGGTTGAGGTGGAAGTTTTGCTCATAGTCCACCATAGGTCACAGGTTTGCACTGGATGAATAATCCAGTTTGCACACATGCCCCCATCAGTCCAATCTCATTCCCATTAGCCATCACTGTGCAAGGGGCATTATATACTATCATGTTTAATGTTATTATTTTTATACAGACCAAATTTTTAGCTCTATTGAAATAGCCACATGTTACAGACCCTGAAACCTTTTCATTCTGTGAGACATTAAAAGTGTTCTAGTGGACCTTCCTCATCCTGTGACATGATTCCTTCCCAAGCACTCTCTCTGTTTGTTGGATTTAAAAGAGTAATAATAAAAATATACTGCCCTCAATTTGTAAAGCTATTAAGAACGGTTCCCAGATTTCAAGCTAGAGAAGAGAAAACATAAGTCAAGAGTACAGAAGTCAGAGAATTGTGTAGCTCTGATTGCAGGCAGTTTATCTCAATGGTGTAGTGCAAACAACCCAGCTTTTGGAATCAGGCAGACAGAACTCTGACTATTTAGCTGTCTGATCTTAAACAATCCATTCAGCCTCTTTGAGCTTCAGTTTTTCATGAGTTGCGATCAAGTTAAACACTCATCAAGCTCTCGCTAGGTGCTGGGCTGTGTGTCAGACATGGAGTATATAGCAGTAAATAAGACAGGTCCCCAAAGTAGGTATTCAATGTTAGTTCCTTTCCACTTCCCTTCAAATATACCATTATTATATATACTCTGACAAAGTTGAAAATAAGATAGATGGCTACAGACAATTTTGTACATACAAGAATTTTGTTGGGGGCCTAGACACCTGAAAAAAAAGGATTTTTTTTTCAGCATTAGGTCTCCTGCACCTTAGATCATCTTGTCTTGATCTTGATTTAAATTCATGTAACTATGAGTTTCTATTTATGATCAACAACAAATCCTTATTTTTAGTGGAGATGAGGAAGTTATACAGATATTGCCTCACTGACCCTTTCAAACCACTTGTGAAGTGAATGAGAACAGGTGTTACTGTTAAACCCATTTTACAGACGAGGAAGCCGATGGAAGCCGATTCTTCCGTGCCTCTTTTGTCCCCTAGTCCCAGCCGGCAGGGAAGCAGCACTCAGCGGTGCTGTTTACACGTTGACTGTTTCAGCAGCTCAGAAAGGAAAGGTACCCCGAGAGTCAGCAAAAAGAGAATGACTTACGATTGCACTGTGGCCGCTCAGTTTTTGCCTTCTCCCTCCTCTAGGTGGGTGAGAAATGGGTGACTGGAGTTTCCTGGGGAACATCTTGGAGGAGGTGAATGAGCACTCCACGGTCATCGGCAGAGTCTGGCTCACCGTGCTCTTCATCTTCCGGATCCTCATCCTGGGCACGGCCGCGGAGTTCGTGTGGGGGGACGAGCAGTCCGACTTCGTGTGCAACACGCAGCAGCCAGGTTGCGAGAACGTCTGCTACGACGAGGCCTTCCCCATCTCCCACATCCGCCTCTGGGTGCTGCAGATCATCTTCGTCTCCACGCCGTCCCTCATGTACGTGGGCCACGCGGTGCACTACGTGCGCATGGAGGAGAAGCGCAAGGACCGCGAGGCGGAGGAGCTGTGCCAGCAGGCCGGCGGCGACGGCGGCGAGAGGGGCCCGCTCAACCCCGACCAGGGCAGCATCAAGAAGAGCAGCAACAGCAGCAAAGGCACCAAGAAGTTCCGGCTGGAGGGGACCCTGCTGAGGACCTACATCTGCCACATCATCTTCAAGACGCTCTTCGAAGTGGGCTTCATCGTGGGCCACTACTTCCTGTACGGCTTCCGCATCCTGCCGCTCTATCGCTGCAGCCGCTGGCCCTGCCCCAACGTGGTGGACTGCTTCGTGTCGCGGCCCACTGAGAAAACCGTCTTCATCCTGTTCATGCTGTCTGTGGCCTCTGTGTCCCTCTTCCTCAATATTATGGAGATGAGCCACCTGGGCCTGAAGGGGATCCGCTCTGCCTTCAAGAGGCCTGCGGAGCAGCCGCTGGGGGAGCTGCCGGAGAAATCCCTCCACTCCATTGCTGTCTCCTCCATCCAGAAAGCCAAGGGCTACCAGCTCCTAGAAGAAGAGAAAATCGTGTCCCACTATTTCCCTTTGTCCGAGGTTGGGATGGTGGAGACCAGCCCACTGTCTGCCAAGCCCTTCAGTCAGTTCGAGGAAAAGGTCAGCACAGGACCCCTAGGGGACCTGTCCAGGGGCTACCAAGAGACACTGCCTTCCTATGCTCAGGTGGGGGCGCAGGAAGGGGAGGGGGAGGGGCAGCCCGTGGAGGAGGGTGCAGAGCCCGAGTTGGCAGAGAAGAAGCAGGAAGCAGAGAAGGTGACCCCGGAAGGGCAGGAGACCGCAGCAGTGCCAGAGGGGGAGAAAGTGGAGACCCCGGGAACGGGCAAGGAGGGTGAGAAAGAAGAGCTGCAGGCCGAGGTGGCGTTGAAGCAGGAGCTGCTAGCTGAGAAAACACCTTCACTCTGTCCAGAGCTCGCGACAGAGGACGCCAGACCCTTGAGCAGGCTGAGCAAAGCCAGCAGCCGGGCCAGATCAGACGATCTAACCATATGAAGTGGTGCCAAAAAGAAAACACTCAGGCTAATATAGGGCAAGATGAAAGGAAAAGGTGCCAACATGATTTGAGTCTTTTGTCCCCTCTCCTTCCTCCCATCCCTGGTTGGATAGGCACTGCAGTGTGTGCCGTACAGTTAGGAAACTGCCTTTCCCGTACACAGTATAAGGGCTACCAAGATAAACCCATTGTCCCAGCCAAGTTCCCAGTCTCATATGGCTCCCTGTTCCTCTGCTCCAGTGGCTATGGGGGACTATTGCGTTTGCTGGCAGTTCTCCATAGAAATCCTTCCAATCAGAAATGTGGTCGCCTCATAGCCTTTTACCAGTCTTGTCTCAGGTTCATTAACTCAGCCAGACTCTGTCACCCCAGCACTTCCCTCGCAGATACCATGTGGCCTTATGTCAGGAATCTCTGACTCATTAGCCTACAGGATGCAGGCAGGTGACTTAAGCTGGCGATGCAGGCCTACTCTGATGCAGTGGAGACAGGTGGGCTGTGCAAGCCGGAGAGCAGGGGCAGCTTTGCTCGCTTGCAGACAGCACCTTGCAGTGTTACCCGGCCATGTGATTTTTCAAGAGAAACCAGAAATCCAAACAGTTTGTTGAAATTTCCAAAAGTGTTAATATTGGCAGCTAAATTTTAAATACAACATATGGGCCAAATGAGATGTGTGTGAGCCAAATTTAACCTGTGGGGCACCAATTTGCAACAATGTCAGCTTACACTAATGAGCCCAAATTTCCTATGGAATTGGTCTTATTATTTATGGTCTCAACTTGTTTCTGTGGCTCCCAAACCTCATTGCACTGCTTTGGAGTATTTGGTTTAAATCGTCAGTCCAGGAGATGCCGACAGTTCTTACCTGACCACTCTCTTGGGTCATGTAGCCCCTGGGTTCTGAAGCAATGATATGCTTTGTATTGGAATTCTGCCCTGGGTACTATCAGGGAAAGAGAGCAAGATGCCAAAACCTCTCGCTGTGAAATGAAAAGGCTTTGAGGCCTGGCTGCAGGTTTTTTTCCCCTGAAGCAAAAAACATCCTTTTCTTTACCCTCCTTTTTCCAACATCAGGGCTCAGCCTAAAATCTACACCTCCTTTCATCAGGGGCTGGAAGCAAGCCCAGTTCTGAGCTGGAGGACACCTGCTCACAGGCCTGGGATAAGGAGAGTCGGCACTCAGGCCTTGCTTAGGCGCAAGATGTGTACCAAGAAGGCCATCAAAGCGGCATAGGGGGAGCCTCTCACAGAGTGGGTACTCAAATAGCCAGGCTCCCAGAGTCAAGTCCCAGGCCAAGTTTCATCCCTGGAAGGGACATAGAGGCTAAAGTGAAGAAGAAGAATCTGGAAGGTCTCCTGCCCTTATATCCCCACAACCTGCCCGCCTCAAACATAGAGTCCAGTCAGGGAAGATCCTCAAGTACAAGTACACATTTCGCACCAGGAGCAATTTTACCCAGAGCCAAGCAATTTCTAGAGCAGAGAGAGAAAATGATAACTAAGATAGTTATCTAAACCAAAGTTATACTTCATGGGCTGCAGTGCCAAAGATAAGGTAGGAGGTGTAGAGACCAAGTTGACATGGCAAGGACCTGAACAGGAGACCACCAGGGTACCCATAAGAGGTACCCAGACAACTGCCTTTGTTCTATTAATATGTTCCCATCTCACCCCACCCCCACCCCAGACCAGGGGGTACATCCCAAAGTATGCAAGTCCTTTTTGTTGACCTCTGGTTACCATCTTCCTTTCAAGAAATTTATTCTAGATAAACCTTTCCAAAGTAAGCCTTCTCTAAAACCATTCCTCCCCATGACAATATTCCCATTGGTTGGTGCCACATTCTAAAGCAAAGTGGTCTAAAAATTAAATTCATTCTAAGGTATGATTGTTTGATAATTATTCCAGGGAAATTTTTCATTTAAAATACAAAGGCTAAAATATATTTTACCTAGGTAACCTGAAGTGACAAACCTTCAGAGGAGGAATGTTGAATAGAAGAGATATTTATCTTGTAGACTGTGACTTTCTGGCTACTGCTTGATCTGACTATTCCACACAGTCCTTCTCCTCTATGATGAGAGAAGTAATAAAATCTCAGGCCTGAGAACCAGAGAGTGCATCCTTCACCCCAATGGATGCACTATTGTGCCTACAGTTTCGCTCCTGAAGTCCCATTTTAGGAAGAGTCTAATGAATAGCTTGATCATTACCAGAATAAAATGTCTATCTCAACCAGGACCTAATACCGAAAAAAGAAAAATTATGTCCTGTCCAAGTGAAACTGGTGGTGCTGTTTAGAACCAGTTGTAGAGCTGTAGGTGAGGGCTGCTGGTCTCCTTGTCTCAGCTGGGACATAAGTGTGTGAGTGAGTGTCTTGCCTTGGCTGAAGCAGCATCCTGCTTCGATGCTCAAACCTGCCCCTGCCCCCACATTTTCCCGTCTAGACTTCCCCCCCAAAGAGGAAGCCTATTTAGGAAGAAACAGACACAGGCATCAAGGAACTAGGATTTTTCCTTCCATTTCTGCCATTAAGTAGCTTTGTTATTATTGTCCCTTAAATCTCTCTGTACCTCACTTTTCTGTCTACAAACTAGAGGTGGCATTTGCCACCTGTCTACCTCCAGGGGTGTCATAAAGATTAGTGAGTTGGCTGCCAAGCATGGAGCCTGCTGAGTGGTGCCACTCCCTGAGAGATTCCTCCAACAGCGGTAAGACTGGGGAGAAAGGTGGGTGGTGGTTTCCATCTGTCCCTCCCAACCTGCCTTGCAGTTACCTGGTGAGAGTTTTTCAATGTGGACTAGACACTCTGGAGATCCATTTTCTCAGAAAAGACTTGAAACAGAATCTTAACCCCATGTGTTTATTAGGAACCTGAGGCTCTTTGACCTTAAGAAATGACTGGGGACAGATTGACAATTACTTTCATCTTCTAGAATGTGAGGATGATGTGAGATCCATCTAGATTAAGATGCCCCAGCTTAAGCTACCACACAGCTGCTGCCAGTTTCCACTCAGAAACTCCAGTTTCCACACAGCAGCTGCGTGTCTGCATAGCCCGTACTCTATGCAGCTACATCTGTTTTGAGGCAAATAATTATGACTGATTCAGAATTATAATCCTCCTGGGCTCCGTTAGGTCCAGCTTTAGTTCCTACTCCTAGTCAGTCCTTTCTTAGATTAAACCCCTGGAGTACATGGACCTACCAATAAAAAGGCATGTGAACAGCAGGACATCAAAAGTGCAGCTCCCTCCAGAGGAAAAGGGCTAATCACTTGATAGCAATTATAACACCTCCACTGGGGAGATCTGTGACATGGAGGGATAGAGTTAATCGAAGTGCAGTTAGAAGGTTTTGAGCCTGGCTGTGTAATCCCTAGCCTAGCATTTTGGGCATTATAAAAAGGCCTATCTGCTTTTCACCATGACTTTGTCCCCTGTCACACAGGTGAAGCATCCAACACAGCACTGAACAAATATTCCTGAAGGTCATTGTGACCTGGGGACCCACAAAGAACACTAACATTCAAGTCAGGAGTGCTGGCTTCCCCTTACTGACTCCAGGGATGCTAAGATGCCACTTACCTGCTCTGTATGACAATTTTTTCTACATGAATTGGGGATGATAAGTTCTGCCCCTCCTTCACAAGATTTTATAAGTCATTTTAAAAACTCATTAATCTGTAAGTAAAAGAAGGCATTATCCAAATTTGTAAGTCCATATTGTAAAATGTATATTGAAGCAATGACAGTCATCACTTTCAAATACTGCACAGATTGTTAACAAAAAGTGAGCCAATAAGGAAAAGGAAGAAAGTGAATTGGGGCAGGGAGGGGGGTGAGTAGTCCTGAATTCCTAAGAATTACATACCAAAAAAAGAACATCTTTAATCATGCGAGATTTAGTTGCTGAAAGTGGTGCTAAAGATACTCAGCATACTAGAGCTCATGTTTAGAGATGCATCAGCCCCTGAGACAGTTTCCGATTCATGGCAGAAGGGGGTCCATGGATATGGACACAGCTGCCTGCCGGAACTCTTCAGTCCAAGCCATGCGGAAGGCTGGGGGCAAGGCCAGTGCAAATCCCTGCTCCTCTCCAGTTCCTGAGGAGGGTCATTAGGAGTACTCAGGGTGCGAATGAGCACACCACCCCAACACCACCTCCCAGCCCACTCCCCGCTCCTTCCCCTGACCCTGAATTACACTTCTATGCGTATCGTGTGCAATGTTCGCACAACGCAAGTTAGCGAAGTTTAGATGAAAAAGGTTTGCCTGGTTGGATGGAAAACTCTTCTGAGTGTAAATACAATCTGTAAAACGTAGTAAGTGTGTGCCTAGAAGTAAGTGTGTGATAGTGAAATAGGCAGGGAGACTTTCCCTTCTTGTAGTTAGTGTATTATAACCGAATATGTACTTGGGAAGGGAGGAGAAAAAGGAAACAAAATTCTAGGTTCAGCAGTTGGGTGAGAGGAAAGGACAACGTTTATGAGAAACAATTCGCTCTCCACTGCCCTAGACATCGCAGCTCCCAAAGCCAGGGAGAGGGTGGTATTCACCGCTGGCAGTGGCCACCAAATTGCAGTGGGACATACCACAGTCTCCAGCCCCACTGCTTTCTGGAAGTTCTCCACGACAGACACAGAGAATTCTAGAAGAACTCATAAAGTTGCCTGAAGGTTCCATTGGAGATGGCTCCATTGCCTTTTTCTACAGTTTTTTTCATCTATGAAATGGAATAGTGAAGATGCAGTGAAGAAACACGTTCATAACAAACTTCCTGGGGAAATCTCTGGCAAAAGAGAGAGGCATTATCGGGATGGTGGTCCTGTATTCTCCAACCCTCCGCATCCTTGTGTCAGAGCTAATAGTCACATGTTAGACTGTTACAAAGCAAATAAAACTAACTTGACTTTTCACCATCTTTGTTTTTTTCTTTTGACCTGTCAGTCAAGCTAGACTGTGAAGAGACTGCCTTAGTCTCTAGTTAGTTTTCCTTTGGACTTGAGGGCCTGGGAAACAAGGGAAGTTGGGTAAGGGAGGGCAGGGGTGTGGTATATTGGTAAACATATAACAACTAGCTCTCTCCAGGGTTAAGAAGCCATAGTTTGTAGTGTTTGCCAATTTCTTTGCTTTGAATTCTCCTACCACTACCAATTTTAAGCTACCAACATCATATCGCTGAACACAGAGTTGGGAAAAGATACACAATTAGCATTAACATTACAAAGTTTTTCCACCACACAATCGATATGCACCATACGGTATATGTAAAAAACCTCAGCAGCATAGATAATAATAAAATAATTAGGAAGCAGCGAAGTTTGAGCATTTGTTACCTTTGTGTTCTATGTATTTTTAAGTTGAAATAACATAATTGTTAATAATGACTATCCTTAATAACTGGCTCACAAAATTCCAGAAAATTAAGCAAGGGACTCTTGCTAGCCAGCACAAGCCAGCTCCAGCACACCACTGGGTGGGATAGAGGAGAATCTTATTCAGAAAGGAAATGAAAACTCTCCTGATCAATTGAGATTTGGTCGGTTGGTTCCCTGCCTTTCTCTACGCAAACCTCAGGAAAAATAAAAGGTATGCTTGTTTGGCCTATGGAAAGGTGCAATAGAATCATATTTGCTTGCTCCATGTCAGTGAGAACTGTAGCAAGATTTAAATTTGTTCATTACAGATAAAAATAAATTGATAACAAAATAAAATTAGCCAAAAGCTTCTGCCTAGGATTTATCAAGTCTGCTCAAAATCCCTCAATGGCTCTTCATTGCCTACCCAATTCTAAATTCCTTAACATGACTTACAAAGCCCTTAATAACTAACTCCAACCGACCTAGGGAGGATGTCTGTTTTTGTCTGACCAGAATCTATTTTCCCTTCTTTTATAATAACATCTCCATTTTACCTGTGGGAAATGCCCTTCCTCAAATGGATCTAGTCTTGGTGAACTTAGTCGTGTTTTCTCAACCTCCCCTCCTAGTTGAGGGTCAGATCTTTTGACCCAAATGGGCCAATCAGATATTGTCTCCCTGGAATGTGAATCTTGTGTAGAATAACACAGAGTTCAAAAATTGATTGGAATTCATTCTTCTTGGCAAAAGCTCCTGAAGAAACTCAAAGTTCTTGCTTACATAGATTGCCAGGAGTTGCTTAGTTCCTCTTATTTAATTTTTTGATTTTATATTTTTAATTTTTTTTTCTTTTGAGACAGAGTCTTGCTCTGTCCCCTGGGCCAGAGTGCCATGGCATCAGCCTAGCTCACAGCAACTGCAGACTCCTGGGCTCAAGCAATCCTCCCACTTCAGCCTCCCAAATAGCTGGGACTACAGGCTCACACTACTACACCCAGCCAATTTTTTCTGTTTTTAGTAGGGACAGGGTCTCGCTCTTGTCCAGGCTGGTCT
Source organism: Lepilemur ruficaudatus (assembly GCA_963574885.1). Lineage (NCBI taxonomy): Eukaryota > Metazoa > Chordata > Mammalia > Primates > Lepilemuridae > Lepilemur > Lepilemur ruficaudatus. Next base: position 4,210 of record CAUYRT010044801.1, on the reverse strand, counting down.
CGAACTCCTGACCTCAAGCAATCCTCCTGCGTCAGCCTCCCAGAGTGCTAGGATTACAGGCGTGAGCCACCACACCTGGCCAGTTCCTCTTTTTTGAGATCATGGTTCTTCAGCCTTCCTTCAGTTTACTGAGCTACGCCATAGTTTCTTTTTATTTTTTTAATTTAGCATACCCAAAATCACCTCTATTGCTTGCCAACAAAAGCCCGACTGATACACCACCTTTCTAGCCGCATCTCCGACGTCCATCTGCATGTGCATGTGCCCCAGCCTAACAGAACCATTGTCTAGTCCCCAGCATGGACAGTTCTGGCAGATAGCTATGATAAGTGTCATGTCATTTCAGGACTCTGCTCTGTCCTGCCTTTTTTTCTACGGTCAGCTCCTTCTCATCCTTTAAGATTTAGCTTAGTTGTCTCCTTCTTCATGAAATTGCACAAACTTCCCAAGACAAAGTTAGTTGCTCCCTCCTTTGTGGCCTCTCAGAACTAGCGTGCCCTTCTACTGTGGCACTCATCAAATTGTATTTATTTACTTTTCTCCCGTCTGACTTCAAGCAACTTTTGAAGTTTGAGATTTTATCCTATATATCACTGAATATTCAGTACTTAGCACAGTGCCTGGAACATGCAGTGTTTGATGAATCAGTGGATGAGTACTGAGACATCTGCCAGGGCAGGAAGGAGATAATGGCCAAGCACTCTCCAGCAACAGAGCAGCCTGACTCAGATACATAGTGATATATCTGAGGAAGAGGTTCCCTAAAGGTCCTACGAATTTCAGGCTTGAAAGTAAGCATACTGTCTTTGTCATAAATAAAGGAAGAAAGAGAGATTTTCATTTGAATTTCTGGATATTGTCACCCAGAGCAATCTCAGAAGCCACATATTGAAGATGGCATCATGTGTTGAAAGTGCTGTCACCCAGGGCAACTTTGGAAGCCATGTGATGAAGATGTCACTTAGTCTTTGAATGACTGTAGACCAGAGGGCTCCCCACCCCAACCAATTCCCATTAATTGGACTTTTGGACTTACATGAAATGAAAGCTAACCTTTTATTGTATTAATCCACTGAGATGTCAAGATTTATCTGTTGTAGTATCTGGCATTATCTTGTCTGTTTACAAAAATTGGTATATTGAGGTTAGGTGTGGCTATAACAAAAACCTAAACTATATGGCTTTGACTTAACAGTGAGTGGTAAAAAAAACAAAAATCAAAGGCTACAAGCATAGAGGCCCCAGATATTATGCTGTACAAATATTTAATAAAAATATTACCTGTGCCGACTTGTATATTAGTTACATATTGCTGTGTAACAAATCACTCCAAAACTTAGTGGCTTAAAACAACAAGCATATACATATTACCTTCCATAGTTTCTGTAAGTCAGTAATTCTGGAGCAGCTTGGAGGTCTCTCATGAGGTCGCAGTCAGATATTGATGGGGTCTGCAGTTATCAGAGGCTTGGCTGGGATGATGGGAGCCACTCATGGCTACATGACTGCCAAGTTAATGGGGCCAAGTGGGTTCCTCTCCACCAGGGACTCTCCATGGGACTGCTTGAGTGTACTCATGACCCAGTAGCTGGTTTCCCCCAGAAAAAGTGATCCAAGAGATCAAGGCAGAAGCCTCAATGCCTTTTCTGACCTAACCTTGGAAGTCACACACCATTACTTCCAACATGCTGTTGGTCATTTTCCCTTAGACTACCACAACCACTGTGAAGAGAATAAACTAAAAGGAAGCAAGGTTTGAAGCAAAGACATCAATTTTGGCTCCTTTTCTGTTTTAATGATTTCATCGTACATATGATGTGTATTATAACCTGCTCCAAATGCTTCTGTGCAATCACTACCATGAGAGAAGCCTTCATCCAAGGATAATGTGTGGCCATGACTCCTTTAGCCAGGACAGAGTTTTGGGGTCCTCTATTTTTTTCTCTCTTTTCCTCTAGCTTCTGTTTTTCTCTGACACTTGGCTTTCTAGAAAACTGTTCAGTTTTTCTAATCCATCCAAGTTTTCCAGTTGTATTTTTCGTTCTCATTTGCTATAGTTTTCATCTCCACACTGGCTAGATCTGTAGATGAAAGAAACAATGAGCCGCCTCCAGAATTGAGTTAGACTAATACAACCAACATAAAATGATGGCATCAGGGCCAACAGAATATAATGCAACAAAAAAATTCTCAATAACATCTTTAAGGCAGACATAATGGCAAAGGATGTTCTTACGGCATTATAAAAATTGTTGATCGCTCCAGAGTCTCTCAAGCCAGAACCTCAACTTTCTCCAGTTTCTTTTTTCATAACTTTATCAGATTGAACAACTAAATTCTAAGACAACTTTATATCTTCTTAAATTACAGACTACTTATCTTCCTCTTAAACATTTTTAAGATATTTACTTATCTAGTAGCCAAAGACCCTTCTTCTTTACATTTTTATTAATTCTGTTGACCTAATTACTGTGTCTAGTCAGGTCTTACACCTATTCCGGGACAGATGAGGCTCTCATTTTTATAGATGAGTAACAGACAAGGAAATTAGCGACAAATAGACAACTAATAACCTGGAGTTTAAAAAAGGTTTCAGAGACATGAGAAGAAAACAAACAATGACTACCAAAAGTAAAAGAATAACATAATTTCAAAAGATATTTACTTAAGAAAATAAAAATTTATTTACTTAAAATATCTTTCGTGCTCTCAAAAAAAAGTTCAAAGAAAACACAGACTCTGTAAAACAAGAGATGAAACAAGATAATAGGGTAATAGATTGAATTTAAAAGGGATCTGGCAGTTAGCAAACAATACCATAGCAGAAATTAAGAATAAAGAGCAGAATTAGCAACGCATAAAGCCAAATCCATTTTGTAAAGAATTAACATCAGAAATTCTCCCAGAATGCCAAGAGGAAGGACAAAAAGATGAAAATTATCAGGGAGGAAATAATAGATAAGGAAGGAAGACAATAAAAATCCAATATATAGATACTGATGCTCCTGAAGAAAAGTCAGGATAGGTGAATCATAAGCTCTAAAGATGTAAAAGAAAGAAACTTCCTTGAGCTGATAAAGAGCTGAAATTGCAAGTCGGGAGGCATTGACTATGTTCCAGGGGAAAAAGAAATTTGGATAAATTTTGATTTACAAGTGTAAAGACATAATTCTACAATTTAGAGATTAAGAAAATAATCCCTGCTATGGTTTGTATACTACTGTTGAGTAGTTATGTTTTCTCATTCTTGTCCACTTGTGAACACAGGGTAGGGTCATATCCCTGTCAATAGGAAGTAAGTCTTCCTTGATTGGTTCATGTAAGTTACAGTTAACTCTGAATCAAGCGTTTGGTTGTTCTTGCAGCCGTGTTCCTGAGGAATAAAGAAGCTTTAAATAATTATGTGCCTTATGCAAGTTTCTTAACTCTCTGCACCTCAGTTCCCACATTTAAAAAATAGGGATGTAGTGGACACCGGGTCATCTCTCAGCCATGTTTGAACAAAGCAGTTTTCAGAACACCTGTTCTCACACGGATTGTTTCTTGTTGATCGGCCTCAAGACACCTTGTGACTTGCAAACAAGCCAAGGTGCCTTGACCCGCAAACGGGAAAGGGCAAAGGAGGAGACGCAGTCGTCAACTGCCTGAGGCAGAGCGGTGAGAACCAGTCCATGCTGAGACGAAACCATTCTGGGAACAGAAAATAGCGGTGGGAAAAGTTGGGGTAGACTGGGACAGATGCCAAAAGAACAGTGTTAAAAATAAAGACACTGCAGGTGGAAACTGCTACAGCCTTGTACCGTCTTTGTGTGTCTGTCGTTTGTCGTTTGTCTTCTGTGTTCACTTCTCCTCCCCAAGAAGGGGCTGCAACAAGGGATATAATAGTACCTCGTCTCATAAGGTTATTATGAAGATTAAGTAATATACATAGAGCCCTCAGAAAAATACTTTATAAGTATGTAATAATTTTTATTTATGCTAATTAGCTTGATTTAGCCATTCCACAAGGTATTCCAAAGCATCATGTCCTATACTGTAAATATATACAATTTTTATTTGTCAATTAAAATACAAATAACTAAGTAAATTAAAAATCATCCCTGCTTTCTATCCATTAGGAGCAAGTAACACCCAACCAACAGTTGTGACAAGCAAAAAAATGTTTCCAGACTTTGCCAAGTGCCCCTTAGTGCTCCCTGATTGAGAATGA
>CAUYRT010044799.1:0-11878 GCA_963574885.1 Lepilemur ruficaudatus | reverse complement strand
TTCTTTTGGGTAGATGCCCAGTAGTGGGATTTTTGGATCAAATGGTAGATCTACTTGCATGGCTTTAAGGTATCTCCATATTGATTTCCACAGGGGTTGCACTAGTTTGCAGTCCCACCAGCAGTGTAGGAGTGTTCCTATCTCTCCGCATCCACACCAACATTTATTGTTTGGGGACTTTTTGATAAAGGCCATTCTCACTGGAGATAAGTGATATCTCATTGCGGTTTTGGTTTGCATTTCCCTGATGATTAGAGATGTTAAGCATTTATTCATGTTTGTTGACCATTCTTCTGTCTTCTTTTGAAAAGTTTCTGTTCATGTCCTTTGCCCACTTTTTGATAGGGTTGTTTGATTTTTTTCTTGCTGATTTTCCTGAATTCTAAATAGATTCTAGTTATCAGCCTCTTATCAGATATGTCGCATGTGAAAATTTTCTCCCATTCTGTAGGTTGTCTGTTTGCTCTCATGACAGTTTCTTTGGCTGTGCAGAAGCTTTTTAGTTTGATCAGGTCCCATTTATTTATTTTTGTTGTCGCTGTGATTGCCTTTGGAGTCTTCTTCATAAATTCTTTGCCTAGGCCAATGTCTAAAAGAATATCTCCAATGTTTTCCTCTAGAATTCCAACAGTTTCATACCTTTTAAGTCTGTTACCCAGCGTGAGTTTATTTTTGTGAGAGGTGAAAGGTGTGGATCCTGCTTCAGTCTTCTACATGTGGCTATCCAGTTTTCTCAGCACCATTTATTGAATAAGGATTCTTTTTCCCATTGTCTGCTTTGTCAAAGATTAGATGGCTATATGAAGATGGTTTTATATCTGGGTTCTCTGTTCTGTTCCACTGGTCAATGTCTCTGTTCTTGTGCCAGTGAAAAGCTGTTCTAATTACTATAGCCTTGTAGTATAGTTTGAAGTCTGGTAAATTGATACCTTCCATTTTGTTTTTATTGTCTGGGATTGCTTTTGCTATACGGGGTCTTCTCTTGTTCCATATGAAGCATAAAATTATTTTTTCTATATCTGTGAAAAATGATGATGGTATTTTAATAGGAATTGCATTGACTCTGTAGATCACTTTGGGTAATATAGACATTTTAACAATGTTAATTCTGCCTACCCACGAGCATGATATGGTCTTCCACCTGTTTACGTCCTCTGCTATTTTCTTTCTCAGTACTTCATAGTTCTTCCTGTAGAGGTCTTTTACCTCCTTAGTTAAATATATTCCTAGGTACTTTATTTTCTTTGTTGCTATTTTGAAGGGAATTGAGTCTTTGATTTGGTTCTCAGTTTGATTGTTATTGGCGTATGTGAATGCCTCTGATTTGTGTGTGTTGATTTTGTATCCTGAGACTTTACTAAATTCATTTATCAATTCAAGGAGTCAGATTCTTGACATCATGCTGAACTTAAATAATTTCTACTGAACCCTCTTAAATGGCTCCAAGAAGGACTTTCTTAATATTACAGTTAGGGTAAATATAGTGTAGTAACAATCTAGTGTAATCTAGTGTGCCCGTTAGTGTTTAGGTCTCCCAGCTACATGAGGCAAATAGATTATCAAGACAGTGAACACAGAATTATAAATTTACAAGGGGCCCCTAAATATCACTTAGTTTTCACCTCTTTTGTACACAAACAAGTCATTCTGAAAATGTCTTAATTAATTAATTAAATATTACCTAAAACATCTTCTGATAACCGGGAGAGCACTGTTTTTTTTGACAAAACATTTCAGAGTTCAAAAGTGTCTAATATATAATACAAGTTTATTTGACTGCAGTTTAAGGTGATTTCATTTTTTGTCCTATTTCACTACTTTTCATGTTACTTTTCCTCTTATACATATGCATATCTACTGTTCTATTTTTAGATAAAGATACCTAAAGTTGATTTTTTAAATTTAGTTATGAAGTTAAAATTACCTATGACTATATATTCACTTTTGATGTGCAAATTAGAAGGACAAATTTGGTCTCTATAAACATGACTCTTTATGTGGCATGTACCTGGCTGCTTTACAGTACCAAGGACGGCAATGAGGAAAATTCTTGGGGTAAAAGCTCATCCTGTGACTTGGTTCTTCTGCTTTGGTTTTCACTATAATTTTGTGTCACATCTTTATTTCCCTGTTGAGTGTTCTATTTGAAACTAAACCCATGGGGAAAAAGTACCTCTTATTTACATGTGGATAAGACAGAATGAGGGGGGAATATAAGACAGAAGATCTCTTATGGACTACTCACTGCTTGTTTCAGGGATATTTTTGAAAATAAAAATTAAGCCTACATGACCAAAAATGCCTGGCAACCAAGGCTCTGCTGAGTTGCACACTGTTCACGACTCCATAGCCAAGTTGGGGCGGCCTCGGCCACTCAGTCTGGGCTCTGGGCCACTCTGGTCGCCAGTCTTGCCAAGCAGAACATACCAGGGAGAGCATCTCTCCACAACTCTGCAAATGAAAACTCTAATAGGAAATGTTAGACGTAGTCACTGAGTACACCCTACAGAAAGCTTGCTCTCAGTCATTGCAGATGCCATGTTAATCTGGTGGCTACTTTAACTCAAGTCCCCAGTGAGGCTGAGGTGAAAATGGAAATGATCAATTCTCCCTAATGCTTGACATATTCCTGTTCCTCCTACACTAGGAAGGCGTGATCTTGGGCAATGCTTCAAAATGCCATCTAACACTAATTCTCAAATAATCTCACTGTCTTTTTTCTACTTCTATAACTGATTTTGGCAGTACAGGAGGTTGTGCGTGGGCAACATGTGTGTAACTAAACTCATTAGCAGCAACAGCCAGCTTAGGTCTCAGGAGACCGTTACTTAAAGCAGTGGTTCCAAGTGTTGTAAAACTGCCATGAAGTGGAGATTTGGAAACATCTGGGTCAATTGGATAATTGCAAACCACCAAACCAGGTCATCCAGGTCAATCATATTTCAGCTGGGTCCTGAATGATTTAATCTGGCTGCCTAAAATGATCAGATTAACTAGAAAACTGCCAAGCTGTTTATATTTTTTTGGTCTGTAAATGTAAAACTGTAAGAAAAGGTAGTCCCATAAATTGTAGATTGTAAGGAATTTAACAAATGCCAGCAGATCCTTCCCATAGAGTGCTCTCTAGCAATCTAGAAAAGAGGCACATGCACATGCTTCAATTCTGTGGTATGTCTAGCACTCTTTACCACTGCAGTTTTTGCATTAAGAGGAAATCCATAATGGAAACTGGCCAGCTGGAGATCTGATTATTTTTGAAAAACAATGTGATTCTTAAACATTGTTTTTGCTTGTGGGACAAGAATTTAAATTCATAAAATTGCTTCACTCTTCCTAGACCCAAAGGAAAATTGGAGGGTGGATTCCGAAATAGGTTGTACTTCTGGACTCATTGGTGCTTAATAATAGATATCTCTAACCCCTAGACAATTAGCTAGTGCTCGTATGTAATTCCCTCGACTCACAAGGGGAACTAAAAAGAGTAAAGATAAATGTAAAATATAAGTGGATTCTTACACTTTTCCCCATAGCCAAAATGGAGACTTGAGAATTCATGCTACACAATTATAGTGTTTCTTCACAATCAAGGAAAGGAAGATTAAAACAGTTATCTAAAATATCATTCAAGGTCAGAGCCTACTGTGGTTTCTGATAGTCTGAATTTGTCTCCAGCTATGTGCTTACTCTCTCTCCCCCATGTTCTGGCCCTCCTCTCTCGGGATTGACATTGAAATTGTACAGATCCACAGTAATCTCAAGGCAATGGAAACCTTCACTTCTGAGCAGATTACTCATCTTAGGATTCATAACCTAGATCTCAAGTCTGCATCTCTGTTCCTTTCTAGCACAGTTGTCAAGATAGACAGTTAGCAAACAACAAGAAAAACTCTTTTTGGTCACCCAGAGTATATTAGCACATGCACTATGGAACAGAAATATCTATTTATGGCATCGGTAAAGAAAGCTCTAATCTGAGGAGTGGAAAAAATAATGAACATTTATGTCACCCACAGGCATTCATCTATTTCACCCCTTGCTTTTAATTTCTGCTTTTTCTTCACCCGCTGCAAACTGAGTAATTTAGACATTTCCTACAATAGGCCTTCATTACAGTCTACATGTTTTATGGGTATGCATTTAGAAAATTTGCTACGAAGCTTGAATTTGAGCAAGACCATCAATGCAAGAAAAAAAAGCACCATTGACATCTGCTGAAGTGTTAATTTCTCTAAAATCAGAGGGTATTAATGCAGTCCTTCTCTTGCTGAATAATAAGTTTTAAAATTTTTGAAATAATGCCAAAGGGCTTTCATGCAAAGATTCTGTCACTGTATCCCTGACTTTCCTGAAATGTGTGGGTTTTTTAAATCTTTTATTCTAAATCTATGGCTTCAAAAAATTTTATATATATTTAAAGACCAGTATAACTCATGTACATTGACAACAACAGACATGATTCTTTCTTAAAAATTGGACAAGAATATTTTCTAACAGAAAATGTTTATAGATGTGAGAAGGGACTTTCAAATTAGTGTCATCACTTAATAGTAAACAAGTGAAAGCAAAAGAAGTGAAATAAATAAAAAATATTTTCCTTTCCATCCGCCGACATACTCTCCCTACCCTCAAAGTAGGGAGGACAACACATGGTATCACTTCAGTTCCTTAAAGTTTTACTATTCAGTGATTTTTAACATCCATAGAACAAGCTAGACCCTAAGCAAAACACAAACCTCTCACCTTTCCCTTTTAGGACATCTCCATTTTTCTCTCATATTTTAGTTCAGATCCTCCAGAGAGCAGAGCCTACAGAAAAGGCTAGTGGCGGTAGATTATTTGGGGAGGTAACCCAGGGAGAAGGAGTGAGGGGCAGGGGAACTGAAACACAGAAGAAGTGAAATCCAATTCAAGAGCTTTTTGGTGAGTTGGCTTCCAGGACAGATGATCGGTGCTCAAACTTGGGATGAGAGGGGGAGAAATTGTTCATAAATTCTACCCCCGTTTGGTCAAGAGTAGTCTCTGTGCACTAACAATCCCACACTTCTGGGGTATAAACACATGAGTGCAAAGTGAGTTTCTGTGGCCATCCTATACCTCCACACTAAAAAAAAAAAAAATCTAGGGCAGAGTCTAGAAGTATTTGTAGCTAGCCAAAGCAAGGTATCATCAGGTTACACCTGTATAAATTTGGCCAAAGCCTAAGAAGAACTGGTCAAGGCAGCAATATTAAAGAAAGGGAAGACAAACACCCCTTGAAGTGTTTGCACAAGAGGTGCTCCCAAAATCACATTAATGGCCCATTTTGCCTCATTTCTCTTGTCCTTGTGGATCAATGCTACCTGGCAAACTCATTTACTTACAAGGTTCTCAATGGTTCATACATGTTAGAGGTAGCTAAACTTTTTTTAATAATTTTTATTTTATTTTTTATTTCAGAATATTATGGGGATACAAATGTTTAGGTTATGTGCGTTGCCTTTCCCTCCCTTTCCCCCACCCCCTGGAGTCAGAGCTTCAAGTGTGTCCATACCCCAGATGGTGCCCATCACACTCATTATGTATGTATATGCCCATTCCCTCCTACCCCCTCCCATCTGCCCGACACTCGATAAATGTTATTCCTATGTGTCCACTTAGGTGTTGATCAGTGAAACCAATTTGCTGGTGAGTACATGTGGTGCTTATTTTTCTTATTTATTTATTTATTTATTATTTCAGCGTATTATAGGGGTACAAATGTTAAGGTTATGTGTATTACCCTCCCCCCCAAGTCAGAGCTTCAAGCGTGATCATTCCCCTGACGGTGCACATCACACTCGTTATGTATGTATATACCCATCCCCTCCTCCTTGATCCCGTCTAGGAGTGGTGCTTATTTTTCCGTTCTTGGGATACTTCACTTAGTAGAATGGGTTCCAGTTCTATCCAGGAAAATACAAAATGTGCTATATTACCGTTGTTTCTTATAGCTGAATAGTACTCCATGGTATACATATACCACATTTTATTAATCCACTCATGTATTGATGGGCACTTGGGTTGTTTCTACATCTTTGCAATTGTGAATTGTGCTGCTATAAACATTCAAGTGTAAGTGTCTTTTTTTAGAGTGTCTTTTGTCCTTTTGGGTAGATGCCCAGTAATGGGATTGCTGGATCAAATGGTAGATCTGCTTGTATCGCCTCAAGGTATCTCCATATGTAGCTAAACTTTTAAAGAAACGTTTCTTAAGGTGGAATATTGTGCATTATTAGGGTATACATTTCTATCATACCAGCCTGCCCAGTTCTGTCTGGAACCAATCATGGATGGAAACCATCTCATGCACCTATGTATAAATTTCCTCTGTCCACTTATTAGAGTGGTATTATGATTCATGGAGGTAGGAGAGCAAATTGGGTTTTTGGGCAGGGTCAGAAGACCTTTCATAAGGGTAATCTTTTCATAAGTTAAGAATTGCTTTCATCTTTTTTGATTTAGTCATATAATCTTTCAATTAATTTTGGTAATTTACATTTTCCTATAAAGGCATGTATATCTATCTCATTTATTTGTTTTAGGGCCCTTATATGTGCTATAGTTTTTATCATTCTATTTAATCCTATAAATATATTAAAATCTATTTAATCCTGTGAATTTATTAATCTATGAATTTTCCTCTGAGTACTCCCTTTGCTAGATTCCATATGGCTTCCTTATGGTTGTTGATTTCTAAATATTCTGTATTTCAGTGGCAATTTGTACTTTGAAGTGATAAATACTGAGAAAAGTATTTTAGTATTTCTAAATGATTATATTTTTAAGGTTAATCAATTGCTGCAAGTTTTTAATATTAATTAAATATGTTTGCCTAGGAAATAAAACCCATAAAATGTCTTTTTTCAGGAATTTATTTGTACGCTAATTAATGGGCATTGGTAAAAAAAAATTGCATTTATGTTTATAAAGTATATGTTTGAATATATTCAGTATATTTAAATAAATCACATTCTTGTCACCTTCATCTTTTCAAAGAATTGGAGCTCATGTAGAGGATAGGAGAAGCCACTGTGCCTTTCACTGTCCCTACTGTGGGAGCCAGTTGGCCTTCTGGTTTGGTGAAACCTGCTTTATCAGAGGACTCTCTGACCATTCCATGGTTTCCATGAACAGCAGGGGTGCCTGTACTTGTTTTATGGATTATTTTGTAGTGGTACTTGTCCTGGCTATCTGTGCCATAGCTCATGTCATTGTCAACTGTAAGTTCAACTTCATCAATAAAAAGAATGTCTCTGATAAAAAAAAACAACAGATACCACATATTCTCACTTATAAGTGGGAACTATCTGAAGGATATATATGGTCACAACTAAGAAGGGGGGAGGATGGGAGGAATGAGGGATAAAAATTTACCTATCACGTACAACGTACACTATTCTGGTGACGTTACACCTTTGAAAGCCCTGACTTCAGCATGATATAATTCATCCATGTAACAAAAAACACTTTTTGTACCCCTTAAATTTTTGAAATAAAAATTTAAAAAAGAAAGAAAAATCATATGCAAATGAAGTAGACAATAATTAAGGGAGGAGTCACATGTAGCTTGGACAGTCCAACATTGAGGAGGAGTATTGAGGAAGTTTAGAAATGGATTTTTATTGGAGACCAAGAAAGGTATTAATGAAGATATTAATGACTATGACACTAGTAAAAAGAAGTACAAGAGAGACCTGGGTATTGTAGACTTATTGCTACCCTGGCTGACCGAGATTAGAGTAGATATTAAGTAATAAACTATGTAGTTTAACATCCTAGTTGTTTCATCTATTGACTGTGGTAGTACTGTTGACGGAACCTCTGTTTATTAGGAAATGTTCTTTGAGCAAAAGCAGATAGTCTGTCTTCTGATACTCAGTGTAGGGGTTCAAGGCAATCTAGTCATTCTAGACCTTGAATTTTACTCCCTGCCTTTGTCAGCCCAGATCTTGGATTTTACTTCCGACCATCCTGAAGGTCTAGGCCAATCCTCTGGAAGCAGACAGGGGGCAACAACTTATTTCCCCATGTCTGGAGTCAAGATTGAAACATCGTATTAAGAGTATTGTAAAACCTTTGCCCTTCTCTTAGAGACAATGAGTTAGCAGTGTGTTTTTATTTTACTCATTCCACTTGCCCAGCTTCTCAATATTTTCTATTTTTTCTAAATTTTGCACCTAGATTATTCTTATTATGTTGTTTTTATTTTGTTTATTTGCCCTTTTCAGAGTGAAATTTAGATTTATATTCAATTTTATAAACAGATATATACTTATTTGTGTCTGTCTCTATCACTAATTGTATTGCCAGACCCTTTATAAAACTCTTTTGCTATTCTTCAGCTCTTGTTTGCTTCACCATGACATTAATATCAATATATATTATATCAATATGTGATCAGAGTAAGAACAATGGAAATAGTTTTTCTGAACTATTTATTTTTTGAAAATCATTTTGCTGTGCTGATATTCAATCAGGTTCTATAGAAGAGTGCTTTTTTTCTTCCAGCATAGTTTGGATTCGTCTGTATACAAATTTTATCCTGCTTTAGACTGAAATACTCAGGCTCTGATTTCTATATTGGTCTTCAAATTTATTTCCTTCCCTGTTTCTACCCATTTCTATCATCCTCAAGCTGGTGCCAATCCACCTTCCTAAAACATTTTTACCCTACTGGTTTCTTACTTGTGGTCTTATTGAAGTTTTCTGATGCATGTTACTCCTGCTTGAATTATCTTCTCCATTTCTTTCTCCTAATTTAATTCTTACATTTCTTTCAACACCAAATTAGGTTATATCTTCTTTATGTAATGGTATCTGGAAGCTTCTCTTCTCCTTGTCTCAATTCATACGATGTCTATCATTACACATGTTTTATGCTCTTCTCTCATTGTTTCTGTGAATCTTATTTCCTCTATCATATTTTAAGTTTCTGTAGGTAAGTGATTGCTTATTCTTTATTCATGGACTTCCCAGCACCTGGCAGGGTGCTACATTCACAGTAAGGGTCTGAAAGTGATATGTTGTCCAATGAATAAATAACAAGTAAGTTTATGCTAGGTGACTCAGTTCAATATTTTAATGTAACTTAAAATGTGAACATAAAAATGAAAAATGTGTGCATAATTTTAAAATAAAACTGGAAAAAATAGAATGAAAACTAAAAGTCTCCTTATCCCACCTTTTCCGAAAGTAAACTCTTTGTGTTTTTATCATGCATAGTTAAAAGAGATATTTTTTGTTTATGTTACAACAACTAGAACTCTATTATTCAAGTGTGTGTAGATAAAATATATAGAACTCATATCATATACACTATTCTGTATCTTTTTCTCTCTTAGTTTGACAATCTTTCCATATCAGCATTTTCAGATATTTTTCATTATTTTTTAATAGTTAAATAGCATTTCATCACATAAATGTGCCAAGCACCATCTTCCATTCATGAGCTGTTACAAACAAAGCTGCAAACAATGAAACAGGAAGTAAACATTTCAAGCAAAAATGAATCTCTACAGAGCCTACTGCTGTGGTGCAAATGCATCATAATTCTCACGTTAGGTCTTTATGTAAGCCTCTCATCTCCAAAACTAGGAATTTATATTACTAATGAGGAGAAGAGCCTGAGAAAGAGAATGAGAGCCTCTTAATTTAACACAAAGTTTTAACACTAAGTGATTCAAATTTGATTAACGTTCAGTTAATGAAAGGAAATACACTATGTTGAACTCAGTAACAAAATGTAATCAAGTAAATAATTGTGTATCTAACTTTTGTGACTGAAATTATCATACTTGCAATACTAATTTTCTTGGGATTGTGGAAGTGAGAGAGGGAGCCATATGGATATCTTGAGGAAGAATGTTGCAGGCAAAGGCACAAAACAAATACAAAGCCTTCAGAGTGGAAGCTTGCTTGGAGTGTTGGAAAAACCCAAGGAAAACCAGTGTGGCTTAAGCTGAATGAGAAAGAGGGGGAGTGGTGTGAAATGAAGTCAGAGAGGCTGTATAAGCCCTTGTATGCCATTGAAAATACTTCGCCTTTTTCCTGAATAAAATGAGAAGACATCAGAGGAATTTAAGCAGATGAGTGACTTAATCTCAATTATATTTTAATAGAGTCATATGCTGTTTTAAGAACACATTGTCAGGGGCCAACGTGACAGAGAGACTTGTTAGGAGGCTTTGCAGTTATTTAGGTAAGAACGATTATAGCAATGGACTGTGAAACCTAAACTGTGCAAGAGAAAAGTGAAGGCACCAACCAATGAGGGGATGGACAATGAAAAAATGGAATCAATAGAATGTAGACTCCAATGGGGTCAAAGAGCTAGTGAAGTAGGGACATTGAAGGAAGTGAGTAGGAGAAATAGAAACTATTGGCTTGAGAGTGGGATGCTTGAAACTGACATTATAAAGGACGTGCAGTCATTGATGATGACAAGGTAATGTCATTTATGATGGTGGGAAAAGAGAGCTGAGGTACGATAGAGGATAAGGTCAGTAAGGGAGAGGAGGCTGAGGAACTAAGAGGCCAAGTCAATGAAAGATTTATCTACAGGAACATCCATAACCTCCTAAGTTATGAACAGAACTAAGTTAGAAAACCTGCTATTGAACCAGGAGTTAAATTCAGGGAATGATGAGGAGGGACTCAGGTGGCTATAAAGACTACATCAAGGAGGTTTACAGTGGTAGAATCTGATGCAATTCCTTATTCAATAGTTGAACATTTATTTCTTGAGAAATTCTTATATCTCATGCAGAACATTTGTGGCGAAGTGTCATGATTAGCACAATTTAGGATCATGGTTACAAGAACTGACTCCTGGAGCCAGACAGCCTGGACTCAGATGTCATCTGCTATTTACCAGCTGGGTGACCCAAGGCAGAATGTTTTGCCTCATCTGTAAATTAGGAATGATGAAAGTGCCTCCTTCACAAGGTTGTTGTGAGTCTTATTTGCGATAATATATGTGAAGCACATAGACCAGTGCCTGGCACAGACTAAGTACTGTGTAAGTGATTGCCATTAATAACGTCCATTCTTTGCTTGGGTATCACAGGGCATGTCTAGGAAATAGTCACCACATGCATTGTAAGTCGGTTGGAGAGAAAATTGGTAGAGAGCAATTTGTCAATGCTTTTACATAGCAGTACTATTCCTAGGTATTTATCCTTTAGTTACACTTACACCTTTATAAAATGGCATATATACAAACATATTTTTGCTATATTATAGTAAAAAGTTTGGGAAACTGTACATCCACAGACTGTATTCTTATGCAGCTTTTAAAAAGAATGCACTATCTTCCTATGTGCTGATGGAAAATTCCCCAGGATATATCATTAGTTTAAAAATCAAGTGCAGTACTTTGACAGAGTAGGTTTTTGAATGTAACAAGATAAGTCAACTTGAGTGGTAATATATTTTGGGAAATCAGCTCACTACAAATTGTGACTGTAAACAAACTGTAAATGCTTTGTAGTTTTCCCCCAATAAAAAAATAAAAATAAAAAAACCCCCACAAATTCAGTGAAAAGTATTACTGAAAATAAATAGTAATTTATTTGTTCGTTGTCATTGTGTCTTTTCTCAATCATGTGTACTAAAGAGTGTGACTGGCGGCGGGGTTGGGGTGCTGCCAAATATCTTGATGTTAAAAAGAGATCCACCACATTTTAAAATCCAACTGTTTTCTTAAAAAAATTTTTTTTTCTTTTTTTATTGGGGGAAAACTACAAAGCATTTACAGTATAATGTTTACAGTCACAATTTATAGTGAGCTGATTTCCCAAAATATATTACCACTCAAGTTGACTTATCTTGTTACATTTACAAATCTACTCTGTCAAAGTAG
>CAUYRT010044796.1:0-21399 GCA_963574885.1 Lepilemur ruficaudatus | reverse complement strand
ATAAATATAGCTCAAAAAATAAACTTGGTGCAGTTGTCCACAGAGACACTGTCCTCCCGTCCCCATCTTTGTTTGTCTCTTTCTTTTCTCATCCTCACCCCCCAACGCCAGGATCCACACGTCGCCGGCTGGCTCCGGCAGAGTAGTACTCCATGCTATACATCTACCACATTTTATTAATACACTCATGTACTGATGGGCACTTGGGTTGTTTCTGCATCTTTGCAATTGTGAATTGTGCTGCTATAAACATTGGAGTGCCGATGTCTTTTTTATAGAATGTCTTTTTTCCTTTGGGTTGATGGCCAGTAATGGGATTGCTAGATCATTCAATGGCAGTTCTACTTGGAATTCTTTCAGGTATCTCCATACTACTTTCCATAGAGGTTGTAGTGTACTAGTTTGCAGTCCCACCAGCAGCGTATGAGTGTTCACATCCACGCCAACCTTTGTTGTTTTGGGACTTTTCGATGAAAGTCATTTTCAGTTGCATTTAATCACCCCTGATGATTAAAAATGTCGAGCATTTTTTCATACATTTGCTGGCTATTAGTCTATCTTCTTTTGAAGAGTTCCTGTTTATGTCCTTTGTCCACTTTTTAATGGGGTTGTTTTTTTTCTTGCTGATTGTCCTGAGTTCCATATAGATTCTAGTTGTCAGCCTTTTATCGGATGTGTAGCATGCAAATATTTTCTCCCATTCCGTAGGTTGTCCATTCTCTCTAATGATAGTTTCCTTGGCTCTGCAGAAGCCTTTTAATTTGATCAGGTCCCATTTATTTTTGTTGTTGCTGTGATTGCTTTTGGGGTCTTCTTCATAAATTCTTTGCCTAGGCTGATGTCTGTAAGAGTTTCTCCATCATTTTCTTCTAGAATTCTTATGGTTTCATGCCTTAGGTTTAAGTCTACTATCTGTCTTTCTCTTCGCTTCAGCCACTGCTGTGGCCACGTTCTCCTCAGCTCCTCTCTGCTCCTGCGTAGTAGTCGCAGGTTGGTAGAAGCACGGGCTCTGCACCTCCACACCCTGCACCGCCTGCTTCTTTTGTTGGCTCTGTGGTCTTGGGGACTCATTTAACTTCCCTGTGCCTCACTCTTCTCTGGGAGAATGGGATGACGATAGTACCTGGCCCATAGAGTTGTGTTGATAACTGAGTGAGAACGTTTATAAAGTGCTTGACTCAAAGGAGTAAGGTCCAGCTTCCAGTAATTTGCCCACTTTTAAATTGGGTTGTCTTTTACATGGATTTGACTGACTTTACGCTAATGTCAATGTGACACTTTGGCCTTCTCTTGAGTATCCTGCTTCCCAATTATCATATGAAGGTTATGTTTTCTCTGCCCTTGTTTTGGTTGTCAGAGTAGAAAACTCTGAGGAGTTATAGTCAAAGTATTTTGCTGGAAAGTTAATTGAGATAATTATTTTCTATGTGGTTATAGTATCAAATTGAAATAATTCAGTTTATTTGTGTTAAGTTTTAGAGTTTCTGTTCTTTTAATTGAAGAGTTTGATTATGTCGGGATTTACATAATTAGAAAGTTAAAACTACTTCTCAAAGCAGTCTCACTCCCACTGGTCCTCTCAAGCTCCTTCCCCCTCTCTCCCTAAAGATCATCCCCATCCCCATCAGCTTCTCCTTGTCCTTCCTGTTTTCAGTGTAAAAGGAAGCAAATATGTGTTCTGGTCCATTCTTGTTTCTCTTTCCCACACAGTGGGTAGTGCCTTCTCTCCAGTGCCCTGAACCTCGCTTTTTTCTTTCATCCACACCAGTTCACAGACACAGTCTTTATGATTCTGTGTTCGCATACACTGTGTGGAGGCACCGGAGTTTATTCAATCAGTCCCCTATGGATGGGCGTTGGGCTGTTTCCAATCTTTTTGCTGCTATTTTTCTTAACTTTTCATTTTGAAATGATTTTAGACTCATGAGGAGTTGAATCAATAAATACCATAGCTTGGATGCCTCACCAGTTTCCCCTAATGGTGACATCTTATATAATAGCAGTTCCCTATCACAACCAGGGAATTGGCACTGGGCACTGTTTTTAGACTACAGACCTCATTCAGTTTTCAGTTTTGACATGCACTCGCGTGTGTGTGTGTTTCCTATGCCATTTGATCTCAAGTATAATATAGTGTAACCAGCAGCACCACCATCGTGGATGTAGAGCTGTTCATCACCAAGAGGAACTTGCTTGTGCTAGCTGTTCTTAGTCACATCCTCTACCTTGTCCTTGTCCCCTGCTGGCAACCACTAATCTGTTCTCCAGGTCTATCGTTTTGCTATTTTGAGGATGTTGTATACATAGAATCATATAGTGTGTAACCTTTTATGAGATTGGCTTTTTTTCACTAAGTTTCATGCTCCTCCCTGTTGTTGTTTGTATGAGGTTTATTTCTCTTTATTCCTAAGTAATATTGCATCGCATGGATATACTAGAGTTTGTTTCATCATTCATCCATTGAAAGACGTTTGGCTGGTTCCCAATTTGGGGCTATTATGAAGAAAGCTCTTGTGAACCTTCATGTACATGTTTTTTGTGAAGATAACTTTTCATTTTCTGGGATAAATGCTGAAGAGTGCAACTGCTGAGTCGTGTGGTAGGTAAGTGCATGCTTAGTTTTATAGGAAACTGCCAAACTATTTTGCAGAGTGGCTGTACCATTGTATAATCACACCGGCAATGTATGAGGACTCCAGTTTCTTTGTATTCTTGCTAGCATTGGGTGTTATTTTTCATTTTGTCCATTTTAACCATAGAGTGATATTTCATTGTGGTTTTAATTTGCATTTCCCTAATGGCTAATGATGTTGATTACATTTACATGTGCATGTTTGCTGTCCATATCCTTTGCATGGTTTTAATTCTTTTAGATTTGTTAAGGTTTTTTTTTTTTTTTTTTTAAGAAAGATACGGCCATCTTGGTGAATGTTCCATGCACACTTGAAGAGAATGTGTATTCTGCTTTTGTTGGATGGAGTATTCTAAAATGTCAGTCAATGGTGGTGTTCAGTTCTACTACAGCCTAGCTGATTTTCTGTTTCCTAGTTGTATAGCTTACTGAGAGAGGAGTGTTGAAGTCTCCAACTGTAACTGGATTCACCCATTTTTCTTTTTGGTTCTGCGAGTTTTTGCCTCACGTATTCTGAAGCTCTGTTAAGTGCATACACATTTATGATTGTTATACCTTCTTGGTACACTGAGCATTTATTATGAAAGATCCTCTTTAGCTCTGGTAATTATTTTTGTTATGAAGTCCTATTTTTCTGTTATTATTATAGCTACCTTCTCTTATTAGTGTGTGCATGGTATATCTTTATCCATACTTTTAATGTACAGTTGGTCTTTTTTAAAATCTATTCAGTATGCACATTTAAAAAAATCCATTCTGACAATTGGTATGTTTGGATCATTTATGTTTAA
This sequence comes from Lepilemur ruficaudatus, assembly GCA_963574885.1. Classification (NCBI taxonomy): domain Eukaryota; kingdom Metazoa; phylum Chordata; class Mammalia; order Primates; family Lepilemuridae; genus Lepilemur; species Lepilemur ruficaudatus. Next base: position 17,976 of record CAUYRT010044796.1, on the reverse strand, counting down.
AGAAATTATTGATAGGTCTACCACTTTATTACTTGTGTTCTGTTTGTTCTGAGTTTTCTTCCTCTCTTTTCCTCTTACCTTCTGTGTGTTACTTTCCCATTTTAATGTTATATTTTAATGTACCTTGTGTTATTTTCCCATTTTAATGTTACATTTTAATTTACTATTGTGTTTTTCATTTATCTCTTTATATAGTTTTTATGGTGGTTACTCTTGGGATTACAGTACACACACTTAACTTTCACAGCCTACCTAGAATCAGTATTTTACCCTCTTGAGTGGAATGTGGAGATTGATCAGCATATAGACCCCTCAATTCCTCCGCTCTATGTCGGAGTTGTCTTGTATGTTCCATTTACATACATTAAAACTCCATCTGACAACTTTATATTTTATTTGAGCCAGCCAACATATTTTACACAATTCAATAAAAGAGGAGTCTGTCATATTTACATAGCTATTTGCTGTATCTGTTGATCTTCCTTCATTCCTGATGTTCCAAATTTCCTTCTGGTGTCATGTCTCTTCCTTTAATAGTTCTTTTAGAGTCCCTACATTTATTGTTCCCAATTTTGCATCCTTATTTTCTAAATTTTTTATTCTAAAAAAAATTTATTCTAAATTTTTTTTTATTAAAAGCTCAAGCATCTATCAAAGTAGAACAGAGTCATGAGCCCCGTGTACTGCCTTCCAGCTTCCATGACCAGTCATGACCCATCTTATTTATACCCCTCACATTCCCCAATCTCTTTACTCCTGAGTTATTTTGAAGCAAATTCCATACCATCTGATTCATAAATATTTTAGCAGGTTTATCAAAGGTAAGGATTCTATTAAAATATGTAACTGTGCAGTCATATTTAAAATGAAACCTTGATTTAGTATTGTAAATATTCAGACAATGTTTAATTTGCCTTGATGGTCTCACAAATATATTTTTTCATTTAAGATCAGGTCCTAAATAAGGTGCATATATCATGAAAGATTGGCCACTTGTCTCTTCATCTATAGATTTCCCTTTTGACACTTTTTTGTTGAAATGTATTTGTTGACGAAATCTTGCAAGTCATTTCTTCTATAAATTTTCCACATTCTGGGTTGTACTGATTACATACTTTTAGGGTCATTTAACAAGTTCCTGTGTCCCAGTATTTCCTGTAGATTATTAAATCTAGAGGCTTGATCAGATTCAGAATTTTTAGCAAGATTACTTCATAGGTAGTCCTGTTGTATTGCTTGAATTTAAAATGAATGTTAAAGTATTTGATGTGTTTTAATCAATGAGAATGATTACTCTTATTGATGCTTAAATTGTCCCATCTTTTGTCAATGGGAGCCTCTTCGAGTTGGCTCCCGACTCCTTTTACCGTGATTCTAGGACTCTCCAAGAGGTTCCTTGCTTTCCATGGAGTGTAATATTTTGTGTACTTTCCTTCCCCACACACTCTGTTGTGGAAGAGTGAGGGCCTAGAAGTTACCTGAGCACTTTATTTCCATGGAGGGACTTGTCCCCAAACACCTGCGGTTACCTTCTTGGGACAGGTCAGAATGTGGACTTTTAAAAGCACATAGATGCCTGAGTCAACCTCAGTGTGGAGCCAGAACTTCCATGGTGAAAGCCAGAAAGCCAGGCATCTGATACACAACCTGGATTTGGAACATTCACTGGAATTAGATGGTATCTGGAATACTGAGTTCAGGAACTCAGAAAGAGGCCTCCGCAAAGCAGACCTCAGCACCAACTTACTGCCCGAGCCTCTTCCACAGCAATCTGTCCCGTCCCACAAGCAAGGATAAAAGCACCACATACATATCCACTGTGGCTAGACTGTCCTAATTAGGGCATTTCCCCAATATTACTTTCTTACCCTCTTACCTGTGCTGAGCCTGCTTGTTCTTTTGTAATGTTTCCACTTTCCATCCCACAGCCTAACAGATTTCTTTCTCCCTGCCCAGCCCCCTTGTTCTGAGATCTGTTTAGATAGTCTGTGATCTGGGCAGTGTTTAAGAGGCACAATCAAAGCCTTGTGGATTGACTGGATTGGGAGTTTCTAACTTCCTATTAAAGGTACTGATTAAACATCTATTGTGTCACATAAAGGAAGACTGTAAAGCAACAAGATAGATTCCACAAGCAGCACAGCAAAACTCAATGTCTTAGAGTAGTACTTCATCCTTTATGACAGGAAATCCAGAAAAAAAATTCTGTGGTACTTTAAGTGTATACTGAGGTTCATTTCCATGTGAAACACAGCAGTTAGCTAAAAAATACCATAAAGAATCTTGATTAAACTTGTTTAATCTTGGTTAAACTAGCACTAGTTAAACAGTAATTCCATAACAGCCCAAGAACTCTGTAAAAACACTTCCATTGAATATTTTATTCAGAAAAAACAAAAAAGGCAGAAACAAAAATCCTGGTCATTTGCAGTATCTATCAGCTTTCAATTTGGCTCTCCTGTTTAACAAAGACAAATAATAAAAAATTAATCTATGTAAAACATACCATAAATAGTCAATTGCTACCAAATATAAAACTCACGCTTAAAAATTCTGTGTTCAATTTTGGTTATTATATTACCACAACACTTACATGAAAATATTTTATTAAAATTTTACTTTTCAATTCTGTTTCTATACAAAATGGATTCTAATCTTAGGAAAGTTGTTCCCTAATAGATAACAAATGTTGTCTAAGGGCTTTTCAATCCATGATAGCAACTTTAATTACTTCTGAATTTAACTGTGCTCTAAATTTTTGTTTAATGGAGTGGCAATGCCATATTTTTACAGGTGATAAAGTTATGGGATAGAGAGCTTATTCTATTCTAGAGTCCATATCCTGATTATATTTTATATTCTCTTCTTGATTTCTTAGAACTAGATATATATTATTTGTTCAGCTGAAAAAAATTATTACCTCATTTATTGAGTCCAGGTAAGAACTGGGAAATATATAATTAAGCATTGCCTTTATCAGGTAATACAAAGAAAGGTCAAGAGTAATTTTGCAACACAGGACATGAATGAATACTGGAGATTACCAAAATCTGGCACTTACTTGATTTATAGTTGTAAGCTCACAGCTAAAGCTCTTTACCTATTTTTCTGTGTTGTAAACCTAGGTCATTACTTATCTAAATAGGAATAGTCATAAATAAATACTAATAATGTACTCTAATATCCTGCACCCTTCTGAATCTAACTTAAAACTGCTTCAACTTCATTTATTTAACTTTTATATTTAGTCATTTTTTAACTGACCTATTTTTATTTCACTTTAAGGAAACTGTAACTACTCTAATAGCATCCACAGAATTTTGACATTAGTCAATTAGCCAAATAACTATTTCCTTTTTTTTTTTTTAACTTACAGCTGCTAGAATGGGAAAACAACTATTAATACTTCCTAACTCTGGTTCTAACAGGTATAAAAAGATGATGATATAGAGATTTCTAAAGTAGATACAGTTAAACCTGAATTTCTTACAATAAAGTATATAAATACTTAGAATCTGGTCATAATTTTTAGATATTCTTCCTTAGCAGTCTTTTCTCAGACTTGTGATGTCCTAAGTAATATTACCAAATTCAGAAATTACAAATAAGGACAAAAATTTGAAAACTAGTAATTTAAAAAGAATACTGGTGCATGCCATTTCTATTGTCTACTGAAAATAGGTGAAGTAAATTTGTATCTACCTGTCCAGAAGTGTCTCATGCAAAAATCCATCTTTCCGAGCCTTTTTAAGAATTTTACTGTCTTCTTTACTTATTTTAAGTTTGTGGTCTTGGAAGCTCTGAAATTTCTTTCTGTAAAGTAAATGTCTTCATTTGAAAATATCCCACATATTGATTATACATGTTTTACTGATTAACTCATCCTGTTAATTTTTCACTTATTGAAAGAATATAATTAGAATTTTTTAAATAACCTCCAGCTTTTCAACTACAAAGACGACCTTTTGTGACCCATCATCAAGAGGGCCATTGTTTGGGCAGCCCCATTTCTATCAGGGCATACCGCTGAAGTCCCTGTGTCCTGGCCACCAACAGCTTTTGGTTGGCTTTATAGCCATCCTATTAATGAATAAGGAAAATGACTAACCCAAATGCCTTCAGCTTTGAAAGCCAGCAGGGTGATTAGGAAAACTGAAGCCTCCAGAGCCTCAGGAAGAGAAAAGCATTTAGCTCAGTGCTTTGTCCTGGAGTGTACATTATGCTGCCTCTTCTTGTCCTTAAGGTATTTCATTTAAAAGCACCTTGAGCAGTGCTTCACTGTCAAATCTGTAGGTCTAAATGGTGAAGAATACATACACATAATTGATTTCACACTGTTTCACATTTCCTTTGTCTTCTTCCGGGATGTCATCTTTTTTCTTGGTTTCTCTTTCAGCACAGGACCGAATCTGGATATTGGAGATGAGAATCTAACAGATTAGACATTTACCTCTCACTTTCCCCACTTTAATTCTTGTACAAGAACATTCTAGGTGATTTCTTATGTAAAAGAAGAAAATAATTAACTTTGCAATTAGATTCAGAAAAAGACAGGTTCTGGGTATGTGTTTTTTTTTATATGTATGATTTATATAAATAATTGCTATCCTATGCTTCTCTATAGCCCTTGTGTCAGAAACACTAAAATTATTTGAAAAACATTTTACAGATCAGATCCTACTGGGCAACTAGGCAATAATTTAACTAATTTAATTTTGGCCCCAAAGTAAGTACACTAGGATCAAATTATCCTTGGTAGACAGTGTTCATTATTTTATTATATTGAAAGCTTAACACAGTAGCTATTTTGTTTTGCACAGACTATTACCAAATATATTACATTTTTAACATTATACAATTTGTTTTTATATAATTGGAATCCACCCCTTTTAAATGCTTCTTATATCCTCATATGTTAAAACAGATACTCACTATCACATGCCATAAATTAATTGATCTGATTACAATTAGGAGTGCCCTTGAAACTAGCAATTTGCAACCCAAAGGCCCTCTGTCTCCAAAGCAATCTCTGTGGCCCAGAGTCCAATTCTAACATTACTTATAAAGTGATGACCAGTAACTTGTTTGTGCCAATGACATGTGTGACACTTTTGGTTAGAGGGTTCTAGAAGATCCGGGAACATTCCCGGTGAGGGCTTGTGGCACAGCACTACTTTTGGTAAGATGGATCTGTGTTCTGGTAGGTAAGACCTCTCATAATGGTGGATGACTGGCATAAACTAGTAGACACTGCAGTGTAAATGGCAAGGGGAAAGAGTCCTGGATAATCATTGCTCAGAGCTTCCAAGTTATTGACTAAAGAGACCCAGGGAAATTTGACGCATACTTCATCTGCAAAATTATGGAAAACACACTAAAATTTCTAATTCCTATGCTGTCTTCTAGACTGGTATATCTTTCTCCATCAACCAACTCCAGAAAATGAAATAAAGAGTTGGCAGTATTATTATTCTTATTTAAAAGATTAGCAGTATTTTTCAAGGCACAAATAATACTAAAATACTAAATTCTCATGTAAATCAAGAATATTTTAAGAATAAAATCAAATATATGATAGAAAATCTGACACAAAGCATGTATAGATATTTGATAGATACTTTCAAATTATGCTGGTAGTAGAGAAACCCCCCCACCTCTTAGAGCTTTCCACTCTGGCCTCCTGAATGCCTTGTACACAGCAGATCTGGATCAGACAGACTAGCCACAACCTATGACTCCTGACGAGACAAATTAAGCAAGGTTCAGAATGCTCTGTACTGGGATGGAATGCCAAGAAAATGAAAAACAATGTGTAAAGGTAGGAGTTATTCTTCAGACAGATCTTGGTGTACACATGTTATTGCAGGCCAAGTGACTTTTGTAAGTCTAAAAAATTAAGTCTTAAAAAGGCCTTCATCAAATTCCAGTTAATGCCCTGATTTACCTAAGTTATCCTGCAGTTATCCATTTATTTAGAATGCCATCTTGATACAAAGATGTCTGTATAACGTTTACAATGAAGTAAAACAAAGAGGAGGATTAGGCAATTTACCCTAGAATAAGGGACTTTTATTTCCGGCTCAGTGACACACGTGAAATACAAAAAACACAAACATTTGTTTTATGTCATTCGTGTTTTTCCTCATGTAAAGATGACTTGAATTTATTCAGAAAAAGTTCAAAAATTTGAGGGCTAAAGCCCTAGAAGTCCTGCTATGACTTTTATGTTTTCTACAGTGACTAGCACATCATGGAAGCTCAAGCAGTAAGCAAACACAAAACACTCTGGTAACCTTCTCACACATGTTGGCAGGTGTGTAAGTTAGTACAGTCTCCACGGAAGGGAACCTGGCAGTATCTAAAAAAATCACAAATGCATAAACCCCTTGACCCTATAATTCTGCTTTTGGGAATTTATCTGGAGTTTTTCCTGCAAACCTACAAACTGATGCATATTCAAAGTTATGTGCTACCGCACTGTTTGTAAGAGCAAGACTGGAAACAACCTAAATTTCCATCTATAAGAGACTGATTAAAGGGGTAGGGACAGGAACAGGGTAAATGGAAGACAGGTGAACGAGGTGGATGGGAAGAGTATGTTTTTATATGTTTTTACCGTAAAAATTTTGAGCCATGAACACATTTTGTCTATTTAAAAACCTAACTTTTAAAATGCAGACAAGAAAAAAAACAAAACAAAAAAACAAGCCTAAAAAGCATGTGGAACTACCGAGAAAAAGATACTAATACATGGAGGTAACAGCAAGGTAGCTTGTAGATGTAGTAATTTCTCTACTACATTGTGCAAACAAGCCATGAATTATAGGATGTATGATTAAAAATAGAGCCTATTTGCAATATCATATTATAAGCTATTAATTCAATCTTTAAAGTGATAGTAAATGATGATTCAATGTTTTAGAGATACGCAGTCACATCAGATATGTGACATGTATTCGTCTGTAGAAAAATATCATCATTACCTTTATCATTTCTTCTTCTCCTGCTGTTTTACTTTTTGCTTCTATATCACCTGCTTCATTGCATCTAATAAAGCAGCTATTCGAGGCCAATAAAGCCATTTTCCCCTACGTTAGACAAAACAACAGAAACAGAGCAATGAGAATAACTGCAGAAGAAATCTTAATTTAGCCTTTAGACTAAATTAATTTTTCCTCCTTGATTCTAAAATCAGGAAAAAGAACTTGGAGAAAACCTGGAAAATACAGATACATAAAAGAAAACCAAAATTACCTATAATTTTACTACTTAAAGATTATAACAATAAACATTTTTAGCTTATTTTTCTAGTAGGATTAAATTCTAACTAGGTGAAATAGAATTGTTTTCTTTGGCCTAAAAGATCTCTTGAGAATGTAACTGATTTAGTTTGGTTTCTAAAAAATTATGTTTTAAAGACAATAAAAATTACGAATACTGTATAATTTATTCAAACAGTGTCTTAAGTAAAATTTCTTTTCTTCATGATTAGAAAATATAAAAAATATAAAATAACTCTAGTGCATTTGAATTTAAGTATCAATGTCTGAGGGACTTTTTAGTTGCTTAATGTTTGATGTATTACATTGATTTCTATTAAACAGAACTTTGAAAACTAACTTTCTTGTGTATCTAAACCTAGATTATAAATTTGGTTAATTAAATTCTCTTAACAAATGTAAGGTTTAATTATAATTTGTATTTGGCTGATTCTTTTGGAAAACTCAGAATACCTTAAACCTCAAAGTATTTACAAATGTAATAATTATAAAATGTATTAATAACCTTATATCCAGTCACAAAGGTGCTAATAGCACAGATGTGATTTGACTTCTTAGTTCAGTGTCAGGGGCCAGGCTGTCTGTCATCTGAATGACTCAGTGAGCACCAGGGCACTGCTGTAGGGTCCAAGGTGATTGAAACCTGTGCTGCAGAGCACTCAGCTGCATCCTTTCTGCAATAATGTTTAACTTGTTACATCAGGGTCTTTTAAGTTTGATTTTTGAAATTTAGTATCTTTCCTTAAAATAAAATGAAATGAACTTTCCTGAAGTTTTATATCATTATTATAATAGTATCTGACTCATCACCTTGGTTACATGATATACTGCCCTTTTCTGTTGGTTTAATTTTTATCATCAGTAACTCTCATAATTAGTTAGATCATCTAGAAGGGGCTGCAACCCATTAGTGGGTCATGAAATCAATTTAGTGGTTTCTGACTAGTATTAGAAAAAAAAGACAGAGAAGGGTTTTGTAAAAGAGAATAGAAAATATCAGAGTGCATAACACATGGATACGTAAGTACTGTTAAATACTTCAGTTATACATGTGTGTGCACTGCGTACAATGTAAAAATGCATTTCTCACTGGGTTGGGATCAAAATATTAACAGTTTGAAAGTCACTGACTCAAGATTTATCCTAGGGGATTAAAGAAATGAGTCTAAGGAATCATCTCTTTTGGGGGGATGTTTGGCTAATTTATCATCTTGAAAAACACTGTTGAATCCTATTTTGAATGTGTTATTGTATATTAACCAAGGTTACTGAACTTCTCTTCCACTTGGTTTTTTTACCTGGTACCCACTGGTCCTTACTGTTCTTGATATGGTATCTACTTTTTGGAGATTGTTTAGCTCGTTCATAGTTTTGTTCAATCTTTACTGCTTACACAAATAGAAAAAGATATGATGTATTCTGTATCAACAAAGACTTAACAAAACATCCACATATTGCAATTACCTACTTATTAAAATTAGTAAGAATTAAGATATTATCTCCATCCTTCTTTTGTATTATAACTTTTTGTACACTCTATTTGCTCTTTTTTTGAACTTCATTATGAACTGAAAGACTTTTATAGGTTATATTTATTTCAATGAACCATTATCATTATTTATTATTTTATGCACAAATTGTCACAACTTGGTCTTAGTTTTCTCCATTGTTTTCTAATTAGTTTCAGAAACATTAGTTTCTGAAAGCATCCATGATTTCTCCTAACAAGAGGATACTCCTGAACTATCCTGTGTTCCTACCCTGAGATTTAAAATTGGCTATCATCTCAAAAGTCCTGGTTCTTTAACAGAAAATAAGACAGACCCACATCTAAGCACTCAGGGTGTACAGGGATGATGGTGGGCAAAAGTACTACTGCTATTTTTGTTGAATCATTTTTGAGATCTCTTTGAAGTTATAAGTTCACAATGATTTTTTCCAACTTAATGTATTATATTATTGTACCCGACTTTTTCTTGCTTTTTAAAATATGTTATTGACTGTTTAAGATTTTCTCTTACACTGACAGGAGACTTTTATAAACAGTAATAGCACTTACATCTTGAAAGACTGGTTCCCACTGTTCTCTTGGTCCAATTGCATCTGAACGCCCAACAACAAGTCCATCTGAATTTATACCAAGATATTTTCCATAGCCAGATTTTAGGGCAATTCTTTACATTAATAAAAGAGATAAGATATTAAAAACTGAGAGAAAGAAAATTAAATACGGAACATAAAAACATAAAGAAAATTTCAGACTAGACATATTCCAAATGTTCAAAAGCTACATGTGGCTAGTTGCTGCCATACTGGATATGGCAGTTCTATATACACAGTTTTATATTCTGGTTTTTGATATCTTACGTTATACATTATATAGCAAACATTTTCCAAATTCATTATTCTTTAAATATATTACTCCTAATAGTTATAAATATATTACACATAAAAGTTTATTTTTTTCTGCTATTATAAACAGTCCTATTGATATCTTTTCTGTAAACAAAATTGCTGAATGTGTCCTTAGAAGAGATTCTTAGAAAAAAAATTATTGGATCGAAGGGTGTCAACTTTAAAGCACTTATTATAAGCCGCCAAACTGTTTTCCAGAAAAAGCTGTATCAACTTACATTCTCTCCTTAGATCAAGAGAGCATCTTTTGTATCACAGGCTTTTTAAACATTATGCCTTTAAAAAAATACTTGGAAACCTGATATGGAACAAATAGTATCCCATTTAATTTGTGTTTCGGTTATTAATTGGAGTGGCATTTGTATTTCTTTTCCTTTCCTTTTTACTTTTCAAATTATCTGGTTCTGTCCCTTGTCCATTTTTCTATTGGGGTCATTAGTGTTATAAATTTTGTACATACATTAGAAGAGTAAGAACTCACTGCATATTAAGGTTGTTGCAAATATTTTCCTCACTTGTTAATTTTGTATATTTTTTTTGTTTATAACAGCAGTAAGGGAGTTTGTATCTATTGATTTTTTTTCTTCCTCTGCTTTTTAGAAATCTTTTATCATACTTACCAGACTTTCAAAGAAAAGTACAGAAATAATCATCTTAATGTGGTTTTTTAAAAAAATTATGATTTCTAATTTTTTACCTTACCAATCTCCAGGGAACTGACTTTATACGCATTTATAGGTTAATGATAATACAATACAAATCATTATCGTGTTGATGTAAGCAATTGCTAGAATATTGAAATCCACTTTCAACATGTATGACCCAAAGTATCACTCTGCACTTTTGCATTGAGGGAATAAAAAAGGTCACCTTATAAAATGATTGTAAAAATAATGAGTAAAACATTCTTTTTGTCTTCATGATGATATAATGTTCTCTGCTGGTTTCAATGATACTCCTTTCTTTTACAACCCTGTTAACCTGAATTCTGATCAGTGAGTTTATATCACAGCAATAATGGGCCAGGTTTTGTTTTATGCTTGTTTTCTTCACGTGATCTTTCTAATCTATCTTGTTTGGTCTGTGACATCAGTAAGCTTAATTTTTTTAAATTTACATATTTTTTCCAGCCTAGTATTATATATTGATAGGAAATCCACTAAAAGTAGATCACAAAATCCACTTTTCAAAAAAAATTATTTTGTCTTTTACATCAAAATTACTCTACAAGCTTAAGTCAGCTAAATACTGAAATTTTTAATGAAAGAAATTAAATTAAAAAATAAATGGTTATTCTAATAGTTCAACTCAAGCTTACCTGGACTCAGACAATTTGACAGCTGTAAACTGCTCTGGGGGACTAGGGCCCTCATCAACTATTGAAGAAAAAACATTTGAAAATAAATTTGACATTTGTTATAAATATAGATATGATGTATTCTTTTGTTTTAAAAGTGTAGCTCTTTCTTTTAAAATTAAATGTAAGCATATTAAGATATTAGGACATAATTGTAATAATACTGTATCTATAGAATCAAGATCTATTTTATCTTCTTACAACAGTGCTAGTTTTAGATAGTTAATAAGACATATTGGCATGATGCTTATTTAATCACTTCCAAGATATTTTTTACTGTTTAAAGTACAGTCACAAATAAGCACAATATTTTAAAAACTAAATGCTTTCATTTATTTAAGAGATGGCCATTCTGACCAAATGATACTGCTTTTTATCCTCTAATTACTTTATATTTCATTAGCGCTTCTTCTGATGGGCTAAAGAGAATGAGAAAACTTCAAATTGTTAAATACACCCAGGTTAGTTTTGCCAGTAAGTCTGGGGGAAAAAAAGGAAATCCAAACCTTTGACTCAACCAGGTTTTCTTTTTTCTTTCCACTTACTATTTTAACTATGCATATTGTTTTTGATTTCCAAAGGTACTCTTCTGGAACTATACAGGATGTTTTCAAATGCTTATACTGGAAAGAGGGAGTTTCCAATGGTTGATAAATATTGAGGAAGGAAAAATAAGGAGGAGTCAAATGTAAGGGCTCCCTTCCTTTGGAATATGCTTGAGACTAGTTAGAATTTGGCCTCCCTTCCATTGCTTCCACTAGACACAAACCTTCTTTATGTGGAGCTCCCAGTGTAAAAAGACCATTGTCAAGGGCATGTATATAGGTTCCTTTATCCATTTCAATGGCTATGGTTCCTGAAATTTCACCAAAGTTTGTTACTGTCCACCAGATTCCTAAAAAATAAAATCAATATTGAAACTTTATGTTTTAGCTTTGACACAAGGTTTTTTTTTTTATTGCTGTAACTTATCTTTTAAAACTTTTTATTTTGTGGTTTTAAGAAATAATACAGAAATCTCATATAACTTTTACTTACTTTCTCCCAATCATGACGTCTTGCATAATTATTTTACAATGTCAAAACTAGGAAACTGACGTTGATATGATCCATGAACCTCATTCAGATTTCACCAGTTTTACAAGCACTTGTTTGCATATATATGTATAGATTCATGTGACTACTACCCACAGTCAGGATTAGGTTCTTGTGACGATACAAAATGATATAGAGAACAGTCTCTCTCATTCCAGACCCCATCCAGCCATCCACGCCTACTTTCCCGAGGCAATGCCCATTATATTATGGGCTCCTGCAGAAAGACTTCCCAGCACGTAACAGTCTTAACTATGATTTTAGATTAGAAGCAAAATGAGCAGAATCTATATCTATGTATAATAATTTCTAATTCACCAATAGAAATGTTAAACTCTAGAGTAAGATCATTGAAGCAATTGTTGCAAAAGTTTACATTTTAATGGAAAAAAGAATAACCTAAAATCTTCCTCTGGTTTGTACTTTAGTTAGAGTAGAAATGAGTCAATCATTAACAGGATATTAGATGGCATTAAGGAATTCTTGTTAATTTTGCAAGGTCTGATAATGACAGTGTTATGTAATTTCCTATTCAACTAAACATTTAGGCTTTTCATAATGAATTTAAAAAATCAGTAAAACTTTAGCTAAAATGAAGTTATACCCTTACCTAACACCAAATACAAAAATTAACTTACAATAGATCAAAGACCTAAATGTGAGAGCTACAACTATAAAACTCTTAGAAGAAAACGGGAAAAAGCTTCATGACACTGGATTTGGCAATGGTTTCTTGGATATGACATGAGGGGAACAGGTAACAAAATAAAAAATAGACAAATTGGACTTCTTCAGAATTAAAAACTTTTGTGCATGGAAGGACCACCATCACCAGAGTAAAAAGGCAACCCACAGAATGAGAAAAAAATTTGTAAATTACATATAAGGAATAAAATCTAGTATAGAGAACTCAAAACAACAACAACAACAAAAAACAAAACAAAAACAAAAAACCCAAACAATTCAAAATTAGGCAAAGGACTTAGATAGACATTTCTCTTTAGAAATAAGAGAAAGCCAATAAGCACATGAAAAGATGCACAGCATCACTAACCATTAGGGAAATGCAAATGAAAACCACAATGAGATACCACTTCATACCCATTAGGATGGCTATTATCAAAATAAAACAGAAAAACAAGTGTTGGCAAGGATGTAGAGAAATTTAAACCTTTGTGCACTGCTGGTAGAAATGTAAAATGGTGCCGCTGCTATGGAAAACAGTATGATGGTTCCTCAAAAAATTAAAAATAGAAGTATCATATGATCCAGCAAATCCACTTCTGGGTATGTACACCAAAAAATTGAAATCAGGGTCTTGAATAGGTATCTGTACATCCATGTTCATAGCAATATTATTTACAATAGCCAAAAAGGTAGAGGCAACCCAAGCATTGATGGATGAATGAATAAACAAAATATAGTACATACATGGAATGTTATTCAGCTTTAAAAAGAAAGGAAATTCTGACATATGTTCCAACATGGATGAACCTTGAAAACATTACACTAAATGAATGCATTAAATACGTATGTTACTAAAGTAACATAACACAGTACTTGCCAATATCACACCTGGGGCTTTTGGCTGTAAAAAAGCACTGGACACTAACTAAAGTTGCGTATCTCTAAAAGTCAGGTTACAGCCAAAGCGACGTATGTGTATGCTGCAGACACCTAAGCTGAATCTGTGAATCCATTCCAAAACACTACTTGTCATTTTTTAAAACAAAATATAGATACATGCTTAAAGTTATTTCCTTTTATATCTTATGCAGACTGCTGTGTTGTCTTACAACACATGACAAAGCTTGTCACATATTATAATTTTTTATTTAGCTATTTAGAAATAAGGCCTGTTATTTCTAAACAGGTAGGAACCAGATCTATCTTGTTTAGGGATATCTAGTACAGAGAAGGCACTGAATGCGTGCAGGAAAAAGCATTTGACAGAATTAAACACCTTTAAGATAAAAACTCCCAAGAAATTACATTTAAAAGGAATATCCTCATTTTGATAAAGAGTACCTATGAAGATTCTACAGCTAACATCATACCATATGGCTTGAAAGCTTTTCTACCTGAGATTTGGAACAAGGCAATTATGTTCATTCTCACGACTTCTGTTCAACATTATAGAAGTCCTGGTTAGTATAATAAAGCAATAAAAATAAACAAAAGACACAAAGATTGCAAAGAAAGATGTAAAACTACAGTCATAAGAAACATGATTGCAGATTTCTTAATTTTCTATACAAGCAAAAACACTAGAATAAGTGAATTTAACATCTCAGACTACAAGGTCTATACACAAAAATCAATTGTGTATATATATACTGACAGCAAACAACTGGAAAATAAAATTTAAGAATTCTATTTATAGTAGTACAAAATTATAAAATACTTAACAATAAGTTTTAAACAGACATGCCAGACTGCTACACTGAAAACTACAAATTATTGGGACTCAATATTAAGATGTTGATTCTCCCCAAGTGATCTAGATTTAACACAACTCTCTCAGAAAATCCAACAGGCTTTATTATAGGAACTAATAAACTGATTCTAAAATTCATATGTAAATGTAAAAGACCTAGATTAGTTAATCTTGAAAAAAGAAGTTCAAAGTTGGAGGACCTACACTGTAGTACCTGATCTCAAGGCAGGTAGCTTTATACTATTCCATATTTTTATGTATGTTTAAAAGTACCATAATTTATGAAGTTTCAAAATGCAACTTGCCAAGTTTTAAAAGAGAAAAAAAATTGCTTTAAATACATGCATGGAAAGTTAAGGACTAAATGGAAAACAGACTGGTTAAATGTGTTTGGATCAGTTTATTTATGGTATCATTTATAGGCTACCTTAATGTTCTATTCTATTGAAGATTTCCATTCATTTCCTAGTTTATAGAATAATGATTTTTACTGTGAATATACTTCCTTTAGAGACAAATAACTGACTTCTACAACTAAGATGAACACATATCCAGAGAAAATAATTTATAAAACATATTTGTTTAAATAATATTTACCTACATTAGGTCTTTAAAATTATGTATCAGAGTCTCTGGCTATTAAGTAGTCTAACGGTGCCTGTTGAATCAGAAACTTATGCTTCCTTCCCGTGCTTTGTTCCAACAATGAAAAAAATGCATCAGTGTCATTTATTGTGCTAAAAAATAAAAGGAATCTACAGCTGTGAATCATATCTGAGCACTTTAAGACAAATATGAATAGGTCATATATATCTAACCAGGAAAATATTTTAAATGACATCTCAACAAATGTTAGCTTTTCTCAGAATAAAGCATTGAAAACTGACTCACCAACAATATCAAGTTGGGTTTCTTCATCCTCTTCTCTTTTCCTCTTCTTATCTTTGCTCTTTTTCTTCTTACTACAGGAGATAATTTATACAGGTGAGTTTAGGTATACTAATTTGTATGTTAAATATCACAAGATGAAAGCTTAGAAGAGTCTTTTAAGCTGTACATCCACTTATAAATTATTGATTTATGATGATTTACAATGATATGCCCTCTTACAGTACTGAGAAGTTGCTTCTGGCCCTGTACATATTGTGTTAAAGTTGACAGCAGACTCTGGAGCCAGACTGCCAGGTTTTAAATCCTGATTCTGTCACTTCTTAACTGATTTTTGAAAGAGGTACTAAATCTCTCTGATTCATCTCAAGGGCAGTGGCTTCAGCTCGCTGCTTGATACTTTCGTTCCACTTTACCTAGAAGTACCAAAAACATTCTGCATAGTCAACCCCAGACAAATCTACCATTTAAAAAAGAGGTACAGAGCTGAGTGGACAGGTATCTTTCCCTAAACAGCTAATAATCATAAGTCACCATGACGACCTCCTTGCATTTGGATCAATTTATTTACTGCACGCACATCACCTCATTTAATCCTCATAATTCTTTTAAAGTAAAATAAGTAAGTACATGGAAGCTCAGACATATTAACCAATTTGCCACAAGTCGCAAAATTAGCAAATGGTGGAGTCCAGATTCGAGTCCATATCCCTATCAAAGACCATACCCTTAACCACTATGTGATTCAGCCCAGTTCCACTCTGCATATTACATTACAAAAAATGAATCAAGAATTTCTCTTAGGGTGAAGGGAGACAATGGCGAAAACAATCATCCCCAGGAAAGGAAGTTATTACGACCTGCATGATCAGACTAATGCAGACCCACCACGCAGAAGTCTGCAGGGAGGCCTCAGGAGACCCAAACCTGTGGCTCTGGGACTACTGGCCCCCCTCTCCCATCTCCTTCCCTTACAGGGCGCGACAGCTTCTCCAGCTACGCACGGGCGCCGGGAACGGAGTCGCAGCCTCGGTCGGGCCCAGACAAGAGGCCAGGCCCAAGGGATGGGAGGCTAAAGAGACAGCCCTGCACGGCTCCCAGGGGTCTCGCAGGGGGTGAGGAGGTGTCAGAAAAGAACACAAGAGTCTCCCGCACGAGCTTAGGGTCTCACCTCTTAGCCTTCGTCCCCTTGAGCACGAGTTTGGTGGACTTCACATAGGAGTATTCCGCCATGGTTCTGAAGAGACCAAATACCTGACCTGGAGCAGAAGCGGCCGGGAAGCGTGGGGACAAAGGTAGAGGCGAAGCGCAAACTCCCGGAAAGCACGCGAAAGAGCGGCAGCGATCACGCTACTACACGACGCTTTGCTTTTCTCGCCCGAACGTTGGGAATCAGGAATAGAGAAATCTATTTCCTGTTTACTGTCAGGAGCGCTACGGCAAGCGCAGAGGGCCAAGTCTGTCAGCGTGCGGCCGCTCCCTCCGGCTCCCTCTGGCGGAATCCGGAACAACAGCGCCTCCCGAAGGCGGAAGCCCGCGCGGACGCGCCCCCTGGCGGACGGGGTCGGCGTGGCCTCCCGCGGGGCTCGGCGGCCGGCGACTGGCCGAGGGGAGGTGACCAGTGAGTGACCAAGCAGTCCGCGGGGTGGCCAGGGACCGGCAGTCGGTGGCGGGCTGGGCGCGCGGTGTGAGTCCGGGCTCCGGCGTGCACGGCTTCATGCAGCTCCACGAACCTTACTGCGTTGTTTTAACTAGGGAGACGTCAATAACATGCAGGAAACAATTAGGGAACGATGTCCAATATAATTAAGTTCCGAATTTGGGGCCGCAGCTGACTTAGGGTGGAGGTGGGGCGGGGTTTGGGAGTGAAGACCGAAGTCTTGGGAGAGGCTCTCCTGGAGTCGGCCACGTGGTTTCTCCTGCCTGTTCCAATCTCTTCTACGAATAATTCTCCCCCTTCCAAACTCCCTTCCGTGGTGCTGCTCGAGTGATCTCCGTAGATCACTACTATTCCCTTCTCTAAACTCTATTAGAGGAGGCCCAGGTTCCTGGGGGGGGGGGAGAGGGTAGGGTGTCCTAGCATCAGTTAATAAATTACCCATGACCGGGCTCCCTTGTCACCGCTGGCCCTGCCACTTCAGTCCCGGTGGCGCCGAGCCGCGACGCCTTTTTTTTGTTTGTTTTTTTTTTGAGACAGAGTCTCACTCTGTTGCCCAGGCTGTAGAGTGCCGTGGCGTCAGCCTAGCTCACAGCAACCTCAAACTCCTGGGCTCAAGCGATCCTCCTGCCTCAGCCTCCTGAGTAGCTGGGACTACAGGCATGCGCCACCATGCCCTGCTAATTTTTTACATATATTTTTAGATGTCCAATTAATTTCTTTCTATTTATAGTAGAGACGGGGTCTCGCTCTTGCTCAGGCTGGTCTTGAACTCCTGACCTTGAGCTATCCACCCGCCTCGGCCTCCCAGAGTGCTAGGATTACAGGCGTGAGCCACCGCGCCCGG
>CAUYRT010044795.1:0-30899 GCA_963574885.1 Lepilemur ruficaudatus | reverse complement strand
TTAATACTGTACTTCCTATGGATTAGATTGAACATAATACATAAATTCAAATTAAAACCTGTATTACTTAATAGTTGAATAGCCTTCCTGGAATTAAAAACAGAAAGCACACAAGAAATCCTTCTCTCAAGTTGCAATCAGCACCTCTTGTATTTTCCTGGATGGAGCTGGAGCCCATTCTACTAAGTGAAGTATCCCAAGAAAGGAAAAATAAGCACCACATGTACTCACCAGCAAATTGGTTTCACTGATCAGCACCTAAGTGGACATATAGGAACAACATCTATCGGATATCGGGCAGATGGGAGGGGGGAGGAGGGGATGAGTCTATACACACATAATGAGTGCGATGCCCACCGTCTGGGGGATGGACATGCTTGAAGCTCTGACTCCAGAGGGGAAAGGCAACACACGTAACCTGAACATTTGTACCCCCATAATACGCTGAAATAATAAAAAAAAAAAAATGTTGCAATCAGCAGAACAAGAGTCACACAAAATACCCCAGGGTCAAAAAAGTTTGGAAAATGCTACCTGGTATAACCCTCCTCTCCACACCCCTCTTTCCAAAGGTTCATGATGCATACTCACATGCTAAACAATCAGAAGATTAAGAAATCCTTCAATAGAGGTATCTATCATACTAAATTTGTCCTGAGCTTTCCCACTAATCCTTTGGGGAACAAATCTTATCAGGACGTTTTCAAATAACATTAAAATAAGGCAGAGTTTCTCGGCTATGCTAATTATGAACACCATTGTCCAAATATTCCATCTTGTCAGAATGAGAGGTCCGTGGGGAAAGGAAGTCTTTATCTTAGGACTAACCACTAACCATGAGAATCACAGCTTCCTTCCAAAAGAAATGGCACCTTTTTTTTTTCATTTGCTTGTTTGTTGGTTTTTAAAAAATGAACCAAGAGACAACAACAAGGAGAGCCATTATTTCTTCAGAAAAACTTTTTAAGTTGGGGACATTGTGGAGCACTTATAATACATGATAATTTGACAAATAGAATTTTTTAGCTTTTAAAAATCCCAGTGATAAGATTAAAATCCTAAGAACTGTTTATTAAACCCATCTTGGTAAAATATATTCAATAAGCACAGAATCCAGACAGCTTTAATTTTTTTACACATGGGCCAGGAGGATGCATTTCTCCCAAAACATGTATCATCCCATATGTGCTGTGATTTACAATCCCCAAAGCATTAAAGTTTAAATTGTGAATCTCCTGTTTTGGATTCATTGGAATTCTGATCCAATAGTCACTCTGAAATAGATACAGGCTGGAAGACAATTCTCCACATTTTAAAGCCAGATGGCCCATATCAGCTAAATATTTTTTTTCTTTCCTTGTTCAGAACAAAATTCATGTTGGAAATACTGAATCAATTTAAGAAGATATGAATTTAAGAGATCCTTAGTCATCAATCCCAATCTTAGGGCTCTATTTGAAAGAAATATATTTTAAGATTAAGTTTAAAAAAAATAACAAAAGAGAATACTGTATGTAACAACCGTGGAATGGAAAATATTCCTTAAGAAAATTCCCCTAATGCTAAGGGAAAAAAATAACTCCTCCCCATTCCACTATGTAATCTAATAATTTTTTTTTTCCTTCACACAGAAAAATGGAATCTTTATTTGAACCAATTCTGGAAGTACCGAAAAAAAAAAAGTCTGATTATTTTAATCAAGTTGTCTGGTATTACAGATGTTATCCGATAGTGAGCTTTGTTCATGGTTTTCCTTTTGATTAAAAAAATTACCCTAAAAATCCAGTTCTACCATTCCTAATCTAAGAATGCTAGAAAGCCAAGACCGGGAACATATTATGTAACATATTTAAATAAACCTTCCTCCTGGGATCTCTCTCTTTCTATGGGAAGAAAGACTTCCCAGCAGCCCCTGGGACGGCACCATACTAAGTGATTCAGCTAAATAAAATCAAGCAACGAATAAAATGGATGTGCAACCTTGCTTTCCTCGTCCCCTTTAAGATGTAAGGTGGCAGCTGTACCGCAGCCCTCAAAATCACAGGCTGTGTCTCAGCAGTGTCTTCTGACCAGCACTGTGCCAACAGTTCCGCTGCCCACGGCATCACCATTGAGATCATTCCCTACTGGAGCTTAAAAGATTGGAGGCTTCTTTCCTTCTGCAAGTTACCTCCGTGTTTGCCCATTAAGCATTCCAAGCGGGTCTCTCATGTAATCCCCTTAGCAAAAAGGTCATCATTTATTTAGGGCCAAGGTTTCCAGGGGCAGTCAGAGGCAGGGTAAGGGTAGGGACCCGCTCTTTTCCAAGTAGAGCATCTATACTTCGAATCTGTTTGATACACTGAGCTTCCAAATAAGACTGGAGCTGATAAAAATGGGTGTGCAGCTTACAGATAAAAATCAGAATGCCAGTAGTTTAGTAGAAGCAGGGCACACAATTCAACGTAAGACTCACCCTTGCATCGTGGGCAGGATCCCAGGCAGGGTGCCACGTTTGCCGAGATGGTCTTTGCGCCAAAAGACCCAGAAGAAGGGGCCACTTTATCGTGTCTTGACCGCCAGGTAAGAACTGCCAACATTCCTGCACCAAGAGCACACCTCTAAATCCTCCTGCAGATTCAGGTACAGAGGCCAAAAAACCTGGACTCCGGTGGAGGCTCTGGCTTTGGGCAATTTATTTAACTCGCTTGGGTATCGGTGTCTGTACATGCAAAATGGAGAATATATCAGTACGTGCTTTACGTTCTCGCGGTAAGATTAAATAATCAGCACGAGAAAGGGTAGCGGGAGCAGTTGTGGTGTATAATGATCCACAAATCAGTGTAACTTTACCCAAGAAAATGACATTTGCTCCGGATGCAACTCGGTTGCAAAGAGGGGTGTCTTAAGTTCCTTTAGTGAGAGAACATATCATTTTCCCTTTATCTGCAGGGTTTAAGATTGTCCCCACAATATCCTAATTTGCCCCTGAAATCCTGTGACAGCACAGAAGCAAAACCACCTGCTTAAGAAGCACCACTATGGCAAAACTGAGTTCACTACCCAATCTTCTTGCCCCTTGCTCAAAAAGACACGACCCAAGAAACAGAGATAGATCTTTCCAGGTCCCCCTACATTCTTGATGTACATAAAAAGCTTCCAGGCTAAGTAAGTCTGGCCACGGAGTCTTCCACCGTTGAACTATAAAATGGGCAGAGTCAAATTTCAAATCAAGGGATTAGTCTGGTATGATATCGTATTTTTACTAACTTATGAACCTAACTGTATGCCAAGATGGCGTTGTGAGATTTCATCTTTTAAGCCAATTCGTTCTTCGGTCCATTTACTTCTTCAAAGTACATTCCCCCTTTAGCAAAGTTTTGCCCGTCTTCGAATGACATGCCCGCGCTCCTTTCGATGTGCAAAGTTTTGGGCAACGCTCTGTTTTAAAAGCAGAGCTGGTCTTCACTGTCTTTCAACTCTCCGTGCTCTGTTTTCTCAGAGAGAATGTAAAAATATTCATAATCCTTAAAAAACTTCTGACAGGAGAGGAAAATGCCTTGTGTGTCCAAAAGCCCTCAATCCCAAAGACATCTAAGCAAGCTAAGTTTTGGTGGGCGGTGGGACAAATTTAAATAGCAGTAATTATCACATCTCAAATTGCAAGAAAAACAAATGCCTCAGATACCATTATTCATTTAAGTTTTCTGACAACCTGACATTTATCTCCTTTGGTGTTATATTACAGAAATGTTTCTATTATATTCGCTTTACAGAGACTGACTACTCTTAATACTAATGAGATGCATGTCCCAGGGTTGATCCTTTTCTTTATCATAGAGAGAAGTTTGAAAAAAGCAAAGCTATTACGTTGATTACAAACCACAGTGAGTTACAGTAAATGGTGCAGAGGAAATTAACAAGTAGGTATATGTGCTCTCAAGGTGCTGCTCTTAAGCTATGAACCAATACTGAAAACTCTACCCCCACATAGACAGCCGGTTTCGTCGATAAAATTCGATGCAAATCAAACAGTAATGAAAGCACTTGCTTTGTATGAGCACTGTTCCAAGATTAACTAGAAGGCTGAGGGGAGTTGGAGGTGGGGAGATCAATCAGGAACCTATTAAAATGTTCCGAGAAAGAGAGAGGGACAGAGAACCTGAATTTGGGATATGGAAGTGGGAACAGAAAGGGGAGGGTGAGAGTCATTATCAAGAAAGAATGAATGCAATCTGGAGAGACAACATAGGAGGGCAGGAGAAAAAAATATTGCATGACTTAAAAAAAAAATGTGATAATGGAAAAGCCATTACCCAACAGAAGAAATGGCAGAGGTAGTGGTTTGGTAGGAAAGACCTTTCTTTTGGAAATACTGCGATTGGGGTACCTGCCCATGAAAATCTAACCTCACCGAAGAATTATAGGTAGCAACACTAGGAAATACATCAGAGGTGGAGATGTTATTTTGGGAGACATTTACAGAACCTTACACTCAGAGCTGGAAAAAGGCATCTCCATAAATTCGGCTGTATCTTTCTTCCTAATGCCAGGGGTGACACAATCAGGACAGGGACTTTGCTTCCCCAGCAGTCAAAGGAGACGAGGCAGATGGAGCACAGGGAGGGTCGACCCCCCTGACTGCACCAACGCCAAAGGCTGGATTCTCTTCTGCTATAGCAAGCCTAAATAATTTTCCTCATTCAGCTAATGTTTTCATCCAGGGCAAAATTAACATGTGTTCGCATTACGAGAACTTGAAAAATTCAGAACTAGCGAAAAAGCAAGCCTCAGAATCTTAAATCAACTGAAGGTACAAACGGAAAAAAGGATGTAACCCCAGAGGGCTTCTGACACACTCATATGTAATAAAAACACCAGTCATGTTTACAGTGCAATTTTCACAGGGCTAAATTAATGAGTAGTTTTGGAATGTTCTGGAAATTTCACAATATTCATTTGTGTATTTCAGTGGCTGAACTTATTAATGATTAGGCAAGAAAATCATTTAACTACTTACTTCAAAACAGAAGTAAGGCTTAGGAGGCTCAACTTCACAGATGTGTTACTTTCAAGCAAACGTGATTCTAAATTTTTAAAAGCAGTATTTAAACTGCAAACACAACGAACCGTTACAATGAGCCAGGTTGAGTTATCCGCCATTACTTACTTCTAGAACTTTGCTCATGTCAGAAGAAGACACCGTATTTCTTTGATATAAACAGCTTGGGGGAAAAAAATAAAAAACTACTACTAATAGCTACAGCAACCACTGAAGTATTTGCTATTTTCTAGCCACTGCACCAGAAGACACATTTATTAGGTCTCCAATCTTCGCAACATTTCTATAAATTAGGTATCTTCAGAAGTCCATTGTATAGATGAGGAAACTAAATAAAAGGTCAGGGAAGTTAAGTAACTCAGTTACTCAAATATTTTTCTCCTTGGCTAAAGTGATACATGTCACAGGCCTGAAAAGCATTCTTTTCCTAAGAAATCACTTATTTATTTAAGGTAAACAGCAAACAAACATTAAACCCAACATAAACAGAAAACAGATTTCACACCGTGGTATTAAGCCAAAGCTCCGTCGTTAGCAGGAACCCACCCTGGCAAGGCGACCGAGGGCTGAGGAGTTGCAGGAACACTTGTGTGTTCAAAACCGCAGCAGGTGATGTGGGCGCTGGACGTTCCGCACCCAGAAAGCCAGGGGTTTGTAAAAAAAAAATTGCAAAGTAAAAGTACCGGTTTTGTCATTATTTAGATACACACTTAGATGCTTATCAACTTCATGGGCCTGGGCCGATCAGTTAACCTGCTCAAACCCCCTTGCTCCCTGAGTGCACAATACAGGTTGGGCGCCTCTGCTCTGAAAATCCAGAATGCTCCAGAATCTGAGACTTTTTGAGCACTGACACGATGCCCTAAGTGGAAAACTCCACACCTGGCCTTCTATGACAGGTTGCACCCAACACGGTTTATTCGGTGTCTCTAAGGGGACCCTTCAAGTCCCCTTCAACTGCAATGTATCTTTTCCACTCACACCAGAATTTTCCCCCGTACCACACACACACACACATACACACAACCACAAAGCGTAGTAAAATAAATATTTTGTTACATGCACAGAATTATTTTTAAAAATTGTATAAAATTACCTTCAGGCTATGTGTGCAAGGTATATATGAACATGAATAAACGTCACGTTTAGACTTGAGTCCCGTCCCCAAGATGTATCGTTATGAATATGCCAATATTCAAAAATTTGAAACATATCCCAAATCCAAAACCCTCTGGTCCCAAGTATTTTGCATAAGGGATGCTCAGCCCGTAAAATGAGTATACGAAAGGCATCAGCCTCCCGTCTTTGTTGTCGGCATTAGATGGGAAAAGATAACACAAAGACTACCGTATAATTCACTAAATGGCAGAGCTGCTGTCATCGTTACAGTTTTCAGGATTGACCGTGACCTCGAGAAGTTAACAGAGGCAGGAGTCACGGAAAAACCAAGGGCTATGACGTCAGTCACGGCAATCTCCCAACCCCATGTCTCCCATTTAGGAGGCATGCACCGTTTGCAAAATTATTTGACATACCTGAGCCTCAGGGCTCCTGGGTTTAAAATATAAATTTAAATACTCCGTTCATAGGAGACAGAAAAACAAAGCTTATGTGTCAAAAGTGCCACACAGACAGGAGGCTCCTATTACTGTCAATATGCGGGTGCTTTAAACACTAAACCCAGGCAACAGTGACAGGCCTGAAATGTCAAATGACAACAAATCCAGACTTAAGTAAAGAGAGTCTTTATTTGAAAAGACAGCTGCATTAAGGGGAGGAAGACTCTTGCAATTGGGAGACGGCTCTAACCCTGAGATGTGAGGGTGTCTCAGTGGTCAGGCGGAAAGGAATTTTCTTTCATAGTGAGGAGTAAACAGGGCTAGAAGGAAGGGGTGTGGGAGATCAGGGTGAGCAAGTGGCCTGATGTGACAAATGACCAAGGAAAGCTTGTCTCTGACCGAGGCCACTTATCAGGAGGGGTCTTCAAGGAGGGGCTGTTTTGCATCCCAGTGCTCAAGGTCAGGCCCAAGTTCAAGGGCCTGCAGAGGGAGAGATCCCTGGCTGAAGTCCGGCCAGTTGAAGCTAAGCAGGTATTTGTGCAAACAGTTCAGCTGACCATTTATAAGGGGAAGAACGGGAAGGTGGCGGGTCTGCTGGTGGCCTTAGTAGAGGTCCCTAAGAGGGTGTCTGTTGGTCTCATCCAAGTCACATGGGGAAGGGAGGTTTTCATTAACACAAGCCTTTTCCAGAACACTAACGGTGGAGGATTTCTTAATCTATTGCTGTTTTCCAAGAACACTGGGCTCTGGTAAAGCTTAATATTACTGTAAACAAAATTATATACACACTGGCCGGGCGCGGTGGCCCACGCCTGTAATTCTAGCACTCTGGGAGGCCGAGGCGGGTGGATTGTTTGAGCTCAGGCGTTCGAGACCAGCCTGAGCAAGAGCGAGACCCTGTCTCTACTAGAAATACAAAAAGAAACTAGCTGGACAACTAAAAATATATAGAAAAAATTAGCCAGGCATGGTGGCGCACGCCTGTAGTCCCAGCTGCTCGGGAGGCTGAGGCAGGAGGATCACTTGAGGCCAGGAGTGTGAGGTTGCTGTGAGCTAGGCTGACGCCATGGCACTCTAGCCCGGGCAACAGAGTCAGACTCTGTCTCAAAAAAAAAAAAAAAATTATATACACAGTTTGTATATATTTATGTGTGTGTATATATATAGGTTTGTTGATATGCATATACTGAATATATATTTCAATATTTTTAAGGAAAGAATTTATTGATATCATATTTAAACAATCAACTTCATTCTTTTCCTACAAAAATAAGCAATTATGTAGGAAATTAAAAGTGTGTCATTAACCCATGACTAAAAAATTTTAACTACTTGAGGATTTTAGAGTGTATTTCATTTTTTTTTTTTTTTTTGGCTATTCCTTGAATGCAATTTCATTGGTCAGAATGTTTTTACACATAACCTCAGACATAACAAAAACCAGAAAAATGGCTGGTGCACAAAAAGGAACTTCTAAGAGAATTAGGAAACATTTCATTCCTTTCCTTTGATTATTTATTCTTTTACTTTGAAGAGAGTTGCAGAGAGTGAACTTGACTGTTTATGCTTGTCTTTGGGTTTGCAACGGTGTTGAGTTTTCTATTAAATCTTCTCTGGTGTCATTATTACTCGCTCATACATACTGAATGCCTCCTGTCTCGCCAGGCATCACACTAACCACATTATGTAGTAATTATTAATACACCAGATCTCCACACAGCCCCCTGAGAACAGCGCTATTGTTAAAAAAGTTTCATATAAATGTTTGCATTCTAGAGCTACTGTGAAGAATCATATGTTGTTATTTTTCTGATAGATGGATTTCATGTCAGAAGGTTAAGTTATAACTTTATATATATATGTATAAATATGTGTATGTAAAATCAGTATAGACATATAAACATATATACAACATAAACTTGCATGTCCATATCTCAAGAATCAAATACAGGCCACTGTAAATATTTTTATCTTGGAGGGCAGGGACCCCAGAGTTTGATTTAAATGATCAATCCAAAAACCTGTAATGATTTCACCCAAACTTCTCCAACAATGACAGGGGGAGACACTCTCCCACCTTGTCTATGCTATGAACGAAAGGTGAATTATCTTGGTCTAGCTTGAGTTCTGTTGGCTCACTCCAGAAGACAGCAAGCACATAGCATAAAAGGAGAATGAGGATTTTGTTGGGTAATAGGCAGGAAACTGATCTTCACAGCAGAAATAATAACAGCAACAAAAGTAATAACAGTAGTAACAATTAGAACACCACCACAAATTAGAACACGGACATACTGATCGCTCACCAAGAGCGAGGCTCTGGATCGGCTGCTTATTTTCGCCACCAAATTTAATCTTTGCAACCAGCAGGAGCCTGTGAGCGCCACTTACAGACGAAGAAATGAGAGAGAGAGGAGTTGAGGCTGCACGGTTACCGAGCGTGGGAATCCGCAATTGCCTGCAAGCCGTGTGACCGCAGAGCCGGGGCCCTTTAAAACAGTCGTATTAAATAACCTGGGTCCTGTCCTATCAATATATCGGAGGAGAATGATCCAAGTCAAAAAATGCAAGGGTAAGGGAGTCAAGCACATAAGAATGAACTTCATTTGCCAAATACATATGAGGCTCTGATATGACTCTGTCACCTCCAAATCCGTTATCCAGCCATGATTATCTCATTTCTTAGTGTCTCTTGCAAAGAAATTATGCTCTATATAAAAAACAATAGAATGGAGCTGGTAACAATATGGAAACAATTATGACGATGGTGTTGGTGATGATGGTAATGATGATGATGATGACGATGATGATGATGACAATAGCAACAAAAGCAATAAAGATGCCACTAAAACCACCACACTCACGTGCCAGGCATCACGCTACAGCCATTACATCCAGTCCTCCCCGCCACCCGCCACTATATTGCATGCTCTTTTTACTTACCTTGCAAAATGTTTTACACATGACAGGGACTTCATTTTTTCACGTGAATAAGTGAACAAATAAATTAAACAACAAGAGTGCTTTGAAGACACAGAAAACGTACTCATAAAAGACACACTCAAAATTCCCAATGACACAGAAGGTATAATCACACCACATATCAAATTCAAGCCACACAGCACGGCGTGAGCTATGGAAATGAAATGCAATATAACTATTGCTCTGGGAATTACAGATGGGATCCAGTAAAAGACACCACATTAATTACATTGTTTTCCATGGAACTTCTCTGAGGTTGCCGAGGACAGCAACACGATAGAACACGCATGATGAAACTGTCAAAGAGGACTAGACTTGAGGGACCGCTGGGAGAAAAGAGATTTGAAAATAATGTGCTGCCGGCCCATGGTTCAGACGTGCCTGTCTCTGCCAGTGTGACCACATTGTCGACTCTCCAAGGAAGCAAGGAAATATGACTTTGTCCCTTAACTGACATCAAAGTTACAGCGCTGCCCAAAAGCGTTTGCAAATGTTTTTATTCAGACACAAAGTTTTGAGTGTTCTAAGAGAAGACTGTAATGCCAATTGATTCAAAAGGCAATGGTCAAGAGGCACTGCAAATCCAGAGGGGGAGAGGCTGAGTGTACGCAGTCATGTACCGCATTGCAACATGGCGGCCAATAAATCACATACACGACCCGGCGGTCCGTAAGATTATAACGGAGCTGGAAAATTCCTACCAGCTAGTGATGTTCTAGTGCAACAAATCACTCACGTGTTGGTGGTGACGCTGGTGTAAAAAAAAAACCCTACTGGGCTGCCAGGTGTATAAAGTATAGCACATGCAACTATGTATAGTATACAATATTTGATAATGGTAATAAATGATTATGTTACTGGTTTACATATTTACTATGTTTTTCGTCATCATTTTAGAGTGTACTGCTTCTACTTATAAAAAAAAATAGTTAACTGTAAAACAGCCGCAGGCAGGTCCTTCAGGAGGTGTGCCGGAAAGAAGTATCGTCATCGTAGGAAATGATGGCTCCGTGCATGCTGCATTGTCCCTGAAGGTCTTTCGATATGGACAAGATGTGGAGGTTGATGACAGCGATACTTTAATAAATGAACATTGCAACAAATGAATTATGAATTTTAAAGTCTCTTCCCACCCTGAAGAAACACACTGTCAAGTTGATGACTCGTTGCACCAGAACAGCAAGCTTCAAGTCATTTAAAAACAGTACTGTTTTAATAAAAGAGAACAAAACACAGTAAAACTTCCAATTTGAGTGATGCTTATTCTGCCACTGGTGGACCAACCCGATGCAACCAGCCGTGATTTCAGGGCATTCGCTTTTGGACTGTCCAAAATAAATCCTCCCTACTTCACTTGGACAAATCATTTCATTAAAACATCTTGCTCCAAGACACCTGGGAGGCTCACCTCTAAAATCACACTCTTTCAAAATGGCCTGAAGGAAATGCAGGCCTTAAGTGTAGCAATTAATAGGTACGGTTACGTACACTTCGTCAAGCTGTAGGTAATCTATCTTGAACGTGCCTCTCAATTTCTTGATGTTCGGGGCTTCCCGTAGCGCCTGGCTATCTCAGATTTGCTAATACAGAGAAATAAGCTCATCATACATTCAAAACACTTCTTCGTCACATTTTACGGTACAAAATAGTGAGTCCCGAGTCTGAGTTTAGCTCATTCTCTGACGAGTCAGAGATGATGAAGCCTTTAACGCCAAGCTATTTGTACAGCAATCTTTCTCCCCTTTTCCGCTATCTCAAAGATATAACCGGATGACGAAGTTCAAGTTCATTACCCAGAGAATCTATTTCTCCAGCCAAAGCAAACAGAATTTGGATGAACCTTCTAAGTACCTGCTAAAAATGCCAAGCAGCAAAGGTTCTTTATTCAGCTATTTGCAAGACCTTCTGTGAAGCCAACATTCTGTGATCCAAATGCAGATGTTTTATAACGGCAGGCAAGGCTAGAAGAAAGAAAAACTCTGACAAGGCCTCTGGAGCTACTTAAAGCATAAAGAGAATCCAGGGACATTGGTTCCTTTGACTTAATATGAACCTTGGTCGAACAATCAGAAACCACAGCAGCAGAGGCCTGCAGAATAATCATTTGGTTCCTTCTGATCGAGCTCAGAGATTACACGTGAGATGCTCAGGCCATCAACGTATTTACTGAGTCCTTGTGTTCCTAGCAGTGTTCTAGGCACAATGACATTGCTTTGTCCTGGCCCACTTATGCTGTGATTTGTTGTCTACCTTTGATTCTGCAAGTTTAGGAAATCATACCGGAAGGTTTAGAGATACTTTTCCCTTGTATCTGACTCCAAGTAACTACATATTTATTCAACCAATATTCACCGTGGGACTGTTCAGAAGTAAAACTCCATAAAGGGTAGGGCACCTAGAAGCTGAGTATTGCTGGAGAAGGGTCTTGGAGGTCCAGACATTAATTCCGTGGTTTCTGGATAATGGGACAGCCTGGGAGACCCCTGGGGAGGGCCCCGGACAGCTAGGACGGCAGGGTTGGGGATACTTCCGGGAACTCAGAGCAATAGCTATGTGCAATAGAACTGTTTCAGTGCTTTAATTAAACCAGCATTTATGACCAAATAGAATCTCAGCAGCCCTGTGTTGTCTAGTACAAATAAACAAGTCCTAGCCGTATAGTCAGGCAACAATCCAGCTAAACACTATGCTATAAAGTAAGTAAACATGGTATATAGGTTTTAAATAAATGAAAAGGACAGGTTATCTCTAAGTTTTCAAAAGTTTTTGTTAAAAACATAAGCAAACAGCTAAGGTATACAGTTCCTGTGGGGGGGGGAAACTTTTTCAATTTGCTTTCTCCAGTGTAATAAGTTTTTCTATTCCATATATGATGATTGTTTTTTTTTGGCCACAGATACCTAATAATATTTAACTCTTTCAAGTTCAATAGGTCTACAGAGCTAAAGAAAGACCAGGGATCTAACAGCTAGTAGCAAAATCAAGATGGAAACTTGGTGTCAGCTTTTTTATGTAAAACATGAAACTGTAACGTTTTCCTGAATAATTTGAATGCCTGCAAATGAACAAAATCTTTTCCACCTTCAGAACTCCCTTTTCAGTTTTAATTCACAAATCCCACACTTTCTGCTACATGGAGAGATTCCCACGGTGGGTCAACGACTGAAGTAGATGATGCCTAATAAATTGGGATTTCCCGATGCAGAGCAGTGCTAAGAGGCATTAAAAAAAACACTTTGTCACAATACATAATAAATAGCATTTGCTAGAAAAAAGAACCTTATTATCTTCCTTCAAGCAAATATTATCATTTCTCTCCATCACAGTAACAGAGTTCTAATATAATAGTAACTATTCGTTTTACCTTTTCTTTTTTTCTCAGAAGCATGGGTCCTGATTGGAAAATTAAAAAAAATCAAGCTCAAGTTCCACCTGACAAAAGTAGTAAATCATGTTTAGAAGGCATAGAAATACACACAGCAGCTCACTAGAGAACACGTGTGTGCACTTTTCATTTCTGAGAAAGCAATAAAAATCCTGGCTTCTAATACTGCCCAATTTAACGCAGCACAACTTAAACTCCCTTTAACAGTGCCTGAATTTTGAAAAACACACTAAATTAAACAAGGACACCACGGCTAAGATCAAATTGGAGTTTTCTAGAGTCTAGTTTACACCTGTTTGGCCCAGACAGTGTGGAGCATTGACCCTACATACATCAACTAAAGCCACCTGTGCCCATACAGGCGTCACTCACACCTGCGTCCACCATGCTACTGCTCACTGAGATGCCAACGCGAACATCTGCCTGCTTTACATAAAGATTCTGTGCACATCTAAATCAGCATAACAAGCTTCTAAACTATCATTGCAAAAGAAAAAGCTGTCAATGCAGTCATTTTTGAGGCTCTCTGCCTAATTTTCATTTAGGCTCATCCTAATTTCTTTTTCAGTTTTGGCAGGAGGGCCCGTTCCTATTTTCATAGCCAAAAGATGACCATGCTCACAAATGGCCAAAAAGTATGAGGAATTCCTTCTCCCCCTAAGTTTCCCAGGCACAAAACAGGACACTCCAAACTTTTTATTGTTTGGGGACTTGTTAATAAAGGCCATTCTCACTGGAGATAAGTGATAACTGATTGTGGTTTTGATTTGCATTTCCCTGATGATTACAGATGTTGAGCATTTTTTCATATGTTTGTGGTACCCCCGTAACATGCTGAAATAAAAAAAAATATTAAAAACAAACAAACAGAAACAAACCAATGTCACCTGCTTGGAGTTTTTATTACTCTGAGCAAGCTCTATTACCTACTGAACCTCATTATTCTTCATGTCTTAAATGAGAGGCAGGAATTAATCCTTCCGGCTTTAACATTTAACAAGTTTACTTTTGACCAAAATGAGTAATGAATTTCAAAATACAGGGACATAGCCAAGTTCTCAAACTCTGAATTAAACAAGTCAACACACTGGAATAATATTCTGCTAGCAATCAGATAATCGCAGGCTAAGATGATCAATATTCACGATGCTTTTCTGAGCCACAGACATGGTTTTATCCATTCTTACTTGGTTGTGTTTATAAAGCCAAAAAAAAAAAAAAACAGATGATCAGTTAATATTTTCATAAGATTTAGTAGTAAAAGGTAGTTTAAAAGATGTTACATTAGACACCACTGCTGCTTCAAAAAAAACCTCTTCCCTTACTTAGGGAACAAAATGTGTTGCAGATATCACAAAAAAGCCAGTAGCTACTGAACTCATATTGTATGCCAGATATTGCATTTTATTTTTAAAAAAATAATAACATTTATTCCTAACAACCCATTATTTATTAATAGTTGCCATAATTATCTCCATTTTACAAAAGTGTGAAGGCTTAGCTATATTTACTTTCCCAAGGTCAAAACTGTAAATACTCCAGCTCAGGTGTCTCTCCAAACCTCCTGTTCTCCCCCCACAGACTTGAACACGGACGGAATTCAGGTGATAAACTATGTCCATGGATGGCCTCAGAAATTCAGGCAATAATTTCATCATCATGTCTTATTCGATTTGTGCAAAGAAAAGTGTGATTAAAGATTCACATCTGTCTCTTGCTAAATCAGGTATTAATAACAGCTAATGTTTACGGCGTGCTGATTTTGTTCTAAATCCTTCCCACGATTAAATGAATTCTCAAAACAACCCTATAGGGTGGGTATTAGCATCACGCTATTTTCAGGCTCCTACTGAAGGCAGTCTTGGGGGCCCATACTTTGACGATTGCGCTACTACACTTTCTCTACCTCTGAAAACAAAATAAAATTGCAAAGTAAAGGAAAAGTGTGATTTGCAAAGGAGCGAGACACTCGATCCACTAATCTGAGAAGTATTCTTTGCACTCAAACCCTCCCTGTGGTTCCAAACTCAGAATCCCTACTGATTACGAAGTGGAAGGCAGCCAGCCTCGCGGGTTGACGGTAAGGCCACAAAATCAAATGGTGCTAAGCTGTTTATCAGAAACAGGTTAAAATACCTACTGAATCAGCTCCCATCTGAAAGGTAAACAATAACCCACTGAAATGTGATTTTTAAAATTAAGCAATGGAAAATTAGAGTCTATTTACACCTCATTGAAGAAATGGAAATAATTCATTAGCAAGACAAAACAGAGTCACCCAAACGGACACACGGTTTCCTTGTTTCTTCTCACGTACAAACACCTACGACACCAACATACACACTAGGAGTCTTTGAGAAACAGGGTCATAATAGAAATGCTGCTGCAACCAACCTGTAACATTTCATACCAAAAGCTGTAATTATATTTTCCGATTGTACAGCGGGCGAAAGAAATGCCAACCAAAACAAAAGCATAATAATTACCTACAAATAGTCCATCAGAATCCGTAGATTATAGAAAAGGCATATGAAACACTATTACCTTCAGCCACAGCCTTTGTAAGATGTCAGACAGTCAATTCATATCACATGCCAGCTTAATAAAATCTGCATACAAAATTTATGAACGCGGTAATATTCCTTTTTATCACAAGTTATTAATGGTCAATTTAATGAACATCTATAGCTGGAGTGCTTTGGTTCTGTACAATATTTTAATCATCTTTAGTCCTGGATGTAAATGCATTTCATTGAATAACTATCAGCTATTCAAGAAAAGAAACCCTTTACGTAAGTATCGAAATATTTGCGGTAGCCTGCCGATTTTGTCTTTGTGCTGTTATCGATTTCCTAAAATTTATCACAATAGACGTAGAACAAAATGTTCCACTACAATAATATTTGCTCTAATGTCTATGTTAGAATGCAAAAGTTTGCTTACAGTTGCATTACATGTTGAGTTAGTTAAAATCTTCCATTGACTTTCCAGTAAAGAACTTTCGAACCTTGTTTACACAGAATTTTGCTCAAAGCTATTACCTTACAAAAAGTATCCAGCTGGAATATTGACATCTCAGACATGAATATTCTTGGAAAATCAATGTGTCATATTCCTGAAAGTCTCTCACTTATTTCCATTCACTGGTTCACATGTTCTTTTTTTTAAAAAAAAAGTATTGTGTGTTCAAGTCTGCTTTCCCACAGACTCTAGGCCGAAACTAAATTTTACCATACGACGCACAGGTGGAGGGAATAGGCAACATTTATGAAACCCGAAAAACAACAGTAGATACATGGGAGTGAAAACATTCAGCATTTAAAACACTGATATCTTTTTATGGTCATAAATAATAATTGAGTGTTTCTCCCATGTGAGCATTAGAAGTTTGGCGTTAAAAATTAACACTCATTTTGGGGAGTCATCTCAAAGAT
The DNA here is from genome assembly GCA_963574885.1 of Lepilemur ruficaudatus. Lineage (NCBI taxonomy): Eukaryota > Metazoa > Chordata > Mammalia > Primates > Lepilemuridae > Lepilemur > Lepilemur ruficaudatus. The sequence continues at coordinate 14,498 of CAUYRT010044795.1, read as the reverse complement.
TTCAGTATCGAGCGAAAGGTTAAGAAATCGAGGTCTAAATACTTCTTAAGGTAAGTAAGTGGTCTGATGAACCAGTAAGTGTATACAACAGTCACTAGTAGGGGAGAAGGACGGGGACTCTCAATGGGACGGTCCACAGCTTTATAAGAAGTTAATGGCGAGAAGGCAGGCAAGCCACGTGCACGAGAGATTTAGTGCACCCGCACGGCTTCATTCACTCACTTAATCTCCTGTCCCTTCAGTCATTCCCGTCTGAGATCCTACTACGTGTCAGTTGATCTGCACTTGCTCTGGGAGAAGAATTGCTGTTCTGAAGAATCTAATTATCTGATGCAGGACAGAGCACGTGTGTACACAAGATTGTAAAAGAGGGTAGAATGGTTAAGCGCCAAGGTGAAATGCAGAGGATTCAGAGAAAACAGTTGTTACTCATAGAGAAGAGGATAAAAGAAGACTACATATAAACATCTGGAATTTAAAGTAATGAAAGATAAAGGTACTTTGGGATAAAGAAAACAACATGAAATTGACTTGAGGACAAAAGTGCCTATGATGTAAGTTTTAAGTTCAAAATACCGACTTTCAACAATGCACAAATCTGGGCATGGCAGGCATTTTCCAAACGCCTCTAATAAGTAAGTCTGCCTATACCCATTAAATTTCATTTTAAGCTTCCTGAAGCTACCTAAAGTTTCTCATCTTACCAGGCAAGCCAATATATGCTTATACGGTGAGATTAAAGCAATGGGCTTGTGAAGAGAATCTGCCCAATCGAATTATCAACAAGCCATAGTCCCACTGTTGGGAGGTATCTAAGCTGCAATGTCAGTTTTAAAGGAGCGTGCTTACATTTGCATTTTAATTAGGTCACGCCTTCAACATCATCATATTAATTTCAGTTTAATGCTTTATTTTATCACCATTTCCACAGTGACATTTTTAGATGTGGACACAAAGAAAAAAAATCTCTACTTTGACAACTCATAAATATTGAACTTTAGGTTCAATGTGTGGACCAATATTGAACAGAGAATTCAATATTTGGAACAATATTGACAACAGAGACAGAGCTGTGTCTAAAATTCTAAATATATAGAATTAGATTTCAAAAATATTCCAAGGGAAAATGATCAGATTCTTATTTAAGAGCATGATGGAGTGTTAGATGGAACATAAATTTCAGGTTCCTGTGAGTCACCAGAAGCTAACCATGGATAGCTCTTTAAAATATATAGATTTTTTTGTTAAGACTTTCCATTAGAATTGAGACATACTTTATATTATTTTTTAGGGGGATAGACAAACTATAAAACTTCTCCATTTTTAAAAACTATATACTCAAATACATTTAAAAATTATAATAATAGTCACAAAACATAGAATTCATGAATTTAACCACTTTCAAGTGTAAAATCCAGTGGCATTTAGCAGATGGACAATGTTGGGCAACACTGACCACTTTTTGCTTCCTGAATGTTTTCTTCATCTCAAAAGAAAACCCTGTACCCATTAAGTGGCAATCCCCCATTTCTCATTCTCCCCTACCTCCCACCTTTGGCATCCGCAAATCTGCTACCTCTACGAATTTGCCTATTCTGGATAGCTCATATAAATAAAGTAATATGTGGCCCTTTGTGTGTGGATCTTTCACTAGAATAATATTTCCAATACATTTTAACTAAAAATACTCAAGAAAAAGAAATGGCTAAGTCCTTCATTTCCCAGTGGTTTTCTATTTTTCTTATCCCAAAATTATTCCAAAAAGTTTACGGGACTTTTTGTTCGTCGTTTATGAGGTAAACAGATGTGAGTTTTTACTCCCTAATTTTTCCAAACTAAAAAGCCAGTGACAAATATTCATTCAAAATACTATTTTAAATTTAAGGCATCTCCTCAAATCTTCTTTGGTAGTTGTGTGTATGTTTTAATCAGTACAGAAATTTTACACAATTAAAAATCAATACATATAAATGAAACAGCTCAATAAACGATGAAAATTACTCATTTTTTAGATTTACATTATACCAACTTCTTTCTGGAAGTATGTCATACCACCTGATTTACTAAACTGCTAATTAGAATTAATTCCATTTGTTTAAATTATGCTATTAATGATTTGTTCTAGTAAAATAAATACACGTACCTTGTCTTCCGTTCACCTAAGGGGTTGGAGTGACAAGGACAGTAGAATTGTACTCCCTACACAAATAATAGCTTTCCATTAGGTTTGCCATTTCACCTGAATAATTCCCTATAATCATGAATAATGATGTTATCCGACAACCTAATGATAGTACGGTATGTAACTCCAATCCATCCGTCTTTGTCAAGAAGGGCAAATATTTGTACTCCGCTGCGCTAGGCAAAGTTGGACAAACAGTTAAACAGCATCATGTACCTTGATTCCCCCTCCAAAGGAAACCAGCAGGCACCATCTTACCAGATTCTAGCACCTGTGGAATACAAAGCTACTTCAAAGATATTTAATCTCTACACATTTTTAAACAAAATTTAAGCTCTACTGTAAAAAAAAAAAAAAGTGGTTAAATTCAAAGAAAAAGCTTGTCTAAGGATATTCTTACTTGGCTGTTTTTGGAAACTTACTCTGCCACAGAGATTTATGAATGTCAAAATATTCCGGGACCCTTCATATACTACAAAAAGATCTGAAATAATTCATATGATATTTTGAAATTGGCATTAAAGAATAAAATGGTAGCATGATAGATCTGAACCACAGCACCAATAAAGACATGCTCTATAGTGTTTGCGTTGCATGGAGATTCCATGAGTGACTTCTGGAAATCAACGCCAAGGGGCTGGAGACACCCCGTTCACTGCTTCTGCGGGGTCTACACAAGACCGGGTCCCCAGGGGATGGGGCATGCTGAGAACAGCAAGCTGTAATGTGGGTACACCAAATGACTTTGCCGCAAAAGAATTTTTATGTATAAAAAATCACCTCCTGTCTTTCTTCCTTCTGCCATTCCACTGTCTTCCTGAAATTGCACCAGAGATTTCTCACTGCACGAAAATAAAGTCCCTAGAAGGCCCCGCATAGTTGGCACTGGAGAGGAAGGCTTCAACGTCATAGACTTTCAGCATTCACTAGATTTAGACATATTCTTAAATGATAATGATAATGACCACAAAATAATAAAGCTACCAAGAGCAGAATGTCCACAAAAAACACAAATGGCAGAGTCTAGATGTAGGACAATGGTGGGACCAGTGGGGAAGGATTGGGACTCCAGGGGGAGGAGCTACTCGGGACAGCCAAGCCCTGACACACAGATGTCTGCGGCACACGGGAAGGCAGCCAGCGATGGCGGAATGAACAACGCAATGAGAATCAAGGGTCCTGGGTAAAGTCCTGGCTCCCGGGCACTGGGGCCACCACTGCCCTGTGGCTCAGCTTTTCCATTTCCATTGCTCTTAGGTCAGTGAGGATAAAACACAATACTGACTCCAGAAAGGTACCGTGGGCCATAAAACATTAATTTGTTTAAAAATATTATTTTAATCTAAGAACGTAACAAGCTGTATGTGTATATATACACTTCCCACTGTCCCTCCACCCCCCTATACACACACATGAACGGGAAAGACAGAGAGGACACTGCTTCAGCACCCTCCCGCTACAATTAGGGTTAGGGTTTGCCCTAAACTGGTGTTAGGAGGCTCCAAAGTCACCATGAGGCAGACGGCCCTCTGATACAACGAAAGAGTTCTGCTGTTTTTAGTTCATCAGTGAATCTGCAACTGTACTAGACTCAATGGTGGTGAAGAACAAACAGCATGTTCAATCCCAGGGGTACAATGGCAGCTTCCTCCTGTCAGTTTTCATCTCTCCAAAACCAGGGCTGCCTCTGAGACCACGTGCGCTGGCACGTCCATTCCTGTTATTCAGATGCTGAAATACTCCTATACTTAGCACCTCTTGAGTGCCGCTCACCACCTCTTTACCCTCTCTCCAGACCTCCCCACAATGCAGAAATTAATAGGTTCATGTCTGGCACAGCAGAGAGCTCCCAGGAACTACCTTTGACATTAGTCAGTGCCCTGTGTCACAATAATTGTTATGTACAAAAATAACTCTCTTGCCTAAGACAGACCTACCCACATCCTGACTCTCAACTGTGGACACATAAGAGCCAAACCAAGAGTCCCAAAATACATTCAAAGCCTGTAAGTAGAAATGCCATGAATACAGTTCAGGTTACAAAACTAGTTCAGATATCTAGTAGTATAGAGAGTTCTTATGATAAGGCCAATGTAGGATTTGTACCCAAGAGCTATTTGCAAATTTATAGTTCTTTTTCAGTCAATTAGTTTGAGAAAGGAAATGGGAGCTAAGTAAATAAATTAGAGCATTAATTTGCAATAAACATAAATTAATTATGCTAATTCTAAGAGTTGAACATATATAAATTATGTATATATAATAAAAAATAAGGAATACACATAAGGCTCTATTAGAAGAAAGCCATCTTGAAAATTCATGTAAATCCACTCACTAGATTTTAACAGTTTTGATACGTGCATGAAAATACAGGATAAACATCAACTGCCTACTGATGTTCTAACAAATCTATTTTCATTCCAAATGGAAATTAGAATGTATTTTGCATTATTTGAGTTAATTACATGACATTTCTTATAAATAATGATGTATTTATTCCATTCATTACTTCTAATTATATTCCTTTACAAGTGCAAGGCTGGCAACACCACAACGGGCTTTCTCCTCTTCCTTACCATCTGATGACTTGCACGGAAAGCAGGTCAAAAACAGGCCCAGAATATAATGAACAGGGCTCAGGATCTGTTAACCATGACAGTTTAAAATTACCTGAGAGAATTACATGTGGAAATAAATAGAAATGGGGAACTTTCTACATTACAGGATAGCCATGGTAAGCAATTACCATGAGGAATATTCTAAGTGTTGTCTTGATACATATAATTATCATCCTACCGTTTGCTAGAAACAGAGAGAACATCCCCAAAATCACCCTCCTCCAACATACACGCACATTAACAGAACTGTATTCCATATAGATTGGCAGATTGTAAAGGTATCCTTTTCTGGTTGTAAAAGTAATTCTATAGCCTTTGTGCAATCCTGAGAAATGTACCTGCTAAGAGTCCAGATCAAAAAGCCAGTTGAATCATCTTCTTCTAACACATAACCAGGTCAGCCAACCCATCCCACCCCATTCAGAGCAGGGTCTGAAGCTAAAAGGTAAACCCTATTATGGAGAAGAGGTCAAGGTCAAGGAAAGACAGTTAAAGCTAAGTCATTAACCAACAAGGACCCAGTGAACCACAAGCTACCATGTGCACGCATACTCTCACCAGGGAGCAGGCAGCAAGGGACCAGGACAGTCAAGACAGAGAGACAGCAGGTAGCAAGAAGTAGCCGAGGTCTAGAGACTGATATGCATATACTTCAGGCACACTGTTTCATGGGTGAGCCACCGTCATTTGAAGGGGTCAGGGCAAAGTTAGCAAAGTCCACACATCTTCTCCATCCTTTCAAACCTTCCCCGCGCACACACAAAGTACCCATTTACTACAATTCCTTCAGCGTCCGGTCCCAACAATTCATCGTTCTGTCTGTGATAAAAATAAAGATGCCAGTCTCAGCTCTAGGAAGGAAAAATAAAGCTGGGAGAGGAAGAGGCGGACAAGGAGGGCTTCTCCTTCCCCTCCGACACCCAGGACGGTCATTACCTGCTAATCCTGCAGGCAGCCTCAGAACCCTCCTCCACACCATCAGCTCACTACCAACTAGGAGCTGGCATTTGAGACAAAACGTGTTTGTTTCTGTGCAAAAATTCCGTAGATGACAAGTCAGCATGGATGATGGTCACACAAGGTTTGACTTACAATGAGGGTTGGCAGGGACCCTGTAAGCAGATTCTACCCACTGAAAACAGGTATTGGTCAACTTAGAGAATGACGAAGGCATCTGAGAACTTCCTCTGTTCCTGCTGACCTCTACCATCAAAAGGTGGTGCTAGCTGGTGGCACTGTACTCTAATAACCCAAGGGTAGGTGCATGAACATTTGCGTGAAAACCTTTCCCATAGAAATAGAAAAAAGAAAGCTCTAACTGAGCAATCACTGCTAAATGAGTATCTTTGAACCCAATAATCTGCCAGACAAAGTAAAAAAAAAATACGACCACAAGAAAACCAACTTGCCCCATTACAACTGGGGGAAAGTACAGCAAGATTGTCTTTGAACATTTTTCCGAGAGTATTTAAGCTAGATAATATGCGACAAGCACATGCAAAGAAAAGGCATGTGCTTGGGGCAATTTTAAAAGCAAAAATCTATCTTTAGCAATAAAGATATTAAAATAGTGCTTGCGCTCGTTTTACTTGTACAGGAAGGTTTAAATAAAAACTCTTTTGAGCAACGAAAGATCATCAGATCACGAATAACTTCAGTTTCCTGAATAATTAAAGGGATTCACAAGATTACAGCCTACTGAGGAAATGACAGATATTTCTGATTTTTACGGAAGGACCAAAAGGGCACTTTTATCTATAGCATCTATTCAGTGAGAATCACTGTTAAGTAATAAAGCTATTTTTATTATTTTTTTTCCCATTTATTTCAGAAGTACTCAACATGGAAACAGTCTGAAAATAGAGGAAACTTAACATCACTCATTTCGAAAGGTAATATTTTGTATTACAAGATACTGTCAGAGTTTCCTTTTTATCTGTTGGAGTTGGCTCTTGGAGCACAGTCTGCCTGGTAGCAAACTCTTTGTTTCTAAGGCATCAGCAGAAATGTCCTTGAAGTCACCCGGTCTAATTCTTCACAAACACACTTTCTAAGGCTGTCCTCAATGCATCATCCTAACATTGTTTGTCCCTGATAACATTCTCTGTGTGATGGCTTGTTTGGAAAAAAATCTGTTCTTTTTAATAACTAATTCAATAAACTGTTGACAAATGATTTGTATAATATAGTATGGCCGGTAAGCAAGGTTTGTCTCTGTCATTACACACTGAATTCAATCTGTCCACAAACGTTGCCATGTCCTCCGCCTGTTGGAGCTCCTCATGCTGCTCTGAATAGCAATGCAGAGATCAATACACTCTCTGCTGAAAACAACAGGACATAAAAAATGAATAATTTTATTTACAATAAAAGCCTCAGTCCCCAAATGGATACCACTAATGTTTAAATTCATTTTTCATGCTCAAGAGGAGAGGTAGACGCAGCACAATGTAAGGGGAGCAGGGTAAGTATTAACTGTCATGGTTCAAATTTATTTAAGCCGTGAGCAGTAGCTAGACCGCGCTGAGGCACATGGGATCAAGCGTTTGCTACAGAATTCTGAAGATGCACTTTCCAAAATGATTCTGTCCTTGCCCCGAGAAAACTTCGGAAAGCATTTTCCAGTAACAAGAAATTAATGGATCAGAGACATTCTGAAATACTCTGGAGCATTGCACCATGGAAGGCAGAGCTATTCAGCTGGCTTTGAACACCATTGGCAAGGAACAGAAGTGTTTGCTTTACATGGGGACGATGAGGGGCGGAAGTGGCTGTTTTGAGAATGAAGCAAACCCTCTTGCTTCAAAAGCCTGTCTTTGGCCCCAGATCTGACAGTCCTTTTTTCCTCCTCTGAAAGCTATGAAAAAGTCAGCGGGCAAAGTCATAAGAAATAAGGGTTGGGGAATGTTAGAGAGGACACAAGTTCAAAGATGACATTTACAAGTGTCCCGTGAATAGCACACTCCCCAAAGGCCACCTGAATACCATTTTTAAGGAGAACTGATCACAAATACAAAATAAAATGTCCTGTTTTACATAAAGAGGCCGATGGACTGCCCTTAAAATACAAACACGTTCACTGACAAATTAACATGCAGAGAGAAAGAGAGAGAAGAATCTTTCCCATCTGCCATCCATTCATTCACTGCTTTTGGACTTAACCACCTACGCTCAGGAAGTACAACTGTAAACAGGATGGTGACTGATGATCAGTGGAGGGAAAGTTGGGAAAATACAGCTTGGAGGTGATTCTAAAACATCTAGGACAAAATGGCGACAGGACACAGCTTTGAGCATGGGGACAGGAAAAGGCAGGGTCCCAGCAGACCCTTATTCCCCCATTCCATTAACTGGTACAATGCACATGCTCCTGATGTTTACACTTTCACTTTAGAATCCTTAGATTCAGCCAACGTAGGACTTTTGGACACTAAGGAAAAAAGAGACGCAAGCGCAGGTCCTGCCCGTGGGAATGAATGTCTCAGCGCAGAGTGAGCAGCAATGTGTGCGGCTCCAACCCGAGGCAGACCAGGACAAGTGTTTGCCACGGTATCTGGAACGGAGTATGAGCTCCGTCCTAAGTGTTGAATGAGTCGACCTGAGGATAAGGAACGGAGTGTCACCAATGAAGAGGACAGCGCTTTTTCTAAGAGGGCGAGACGGTTATCAAGGCAGGCTGCAAAAAGCTAGATGACCCACACCTACGAGCTGGACGAAGGCAGGCAGGACAGGACACCAGAGGGAGATAAAAGCCCACTCCAGACATCCCACTGTTTATTTGTGACATGGTAGAGGGCAGAGCTGTCCTCAGCTTCAATTCCCAAATCTCGGGACGAAAGACTACAGCTTTTCTGCCAGCGGATGAGTACCTTATTAAGATGCTTCTCAGAGATCTAACAGAGTTTACAAAGGCAAAGGGAAATAGAAAGTTACAAAATCATCACATAAAAAGGATTGTCTGAATATATCATCTCCTGGCCCTAAGACCATTCTAAACATTGTAAACGTGAAGAAGCCTTACACAGTCTGTGTATCAACTACGAAAGTGTTCTGCTTGTCGTTTTTTTCATCCTCAGAAAGGGCTAGGTCCTTCTTGCTACCTCCCAAACACACCAAGGTTTATTAAAGCTAATAAAATGTTCCCTGTGTCCTTGGCATTTACTCAAAAACATGGTAACACATCAGGGCTCGTTTCCAAAATGGTAATTTCAGTGCCATCTGGGGGGGGAAAAAAAACTAGTTATCATTTACTAATTGCTCACTATTCTCTGCAGACATTTCCACTTTTCTTGAGTTCCAAGTCATACATGCTGCAGGTCTCACACATCACTCTTTCAGAGTTGCTTAAAAAGACTGTGAAAAAAAAAAATAAGTTACTTACTATGCATTAAAAAATCAGAAAGTTCATTTCATCATTAACCATTAAAAATGTGGTATATCTCTATGACCTCACATTTTCTCAGTCTAAGGCATTAAGATTTGTTTGTCAAAATTCACATTTTCATCTCAGGTTCCCTTAGTTCTTTTCTAAAAGTCAGTTAAAGCTGACACCTAGAGAAAGATGGCATTTAAACCATATTCTTTTGACATCTGCATTTATAGACATGTTGCTTACAAAAAAAAAAAATCCCCAAAGGAAAATGACCTCTACAAACTTGCAGCAAAATCAAATGAAGAAATAAAAATGCTTCTTTTATTCCAAGAACTTCAAGGTCTTTTAGAAGAACTCAATACCTAATGGGTACTAACTTAAAAACTGTTCTCTTTTATAGTGTCTTTCTAAATCATTATGGGTTTTTTTTTTATTTCAATAAGCAGAAGAATATTGTTTTCTCATATAGAGTCTTATTTTTACACATTTAAGAGTTCTAAAGATAAAGAAGAAAAATTTTGCATAACGTTATTTACTAGTTTATTGCTTGACCATTAGTTTTGTAAATTAATAAAATTTGGCTAAAATTTGATTCAAGGAATTTGGAAGTCTATCAAACAATCACAATTATCTTTCGGTACATTTTCTTTTCGTATTTGTATTTTTTTTTTCAGCTACAATAGTTAGATAGCTAGGAAGGAAGATTATTTATAAGGTTTTCAAGCACTTTGAATGTTTTCACTGAAAAAAATAGATAGTGTACTCCAAAAAAAATTCTTGGCATATTTGTACATTCAGAATTACTAAGAAATTTATTTCAAAGTGAAATCATGTCTCAGTGTAGAAAATATGTATTATTTTAAAACATCAAATTTTATTCTGTTGCCCTCTGCATAGTACACTAAGTTAGGGGGGAAACAGAAAAAAATTCTGAAGAGTCAGTACAGAATTCATATGCACACAGTCATGTGTGATACTTTCAACAGTACAAAAATAACTTCCCCAAGCATTTCATCAATACCCGTTACTCCCAGTGCAAAAGAATAAAGCTCTCGGTGAGCACCTAGGGGGAAACACTCAATGGTCAAAGGGAAATAAAACAATTCTACCACTGACGACACTGGACAGTGATCTAGAAGCCGGAATTTTTCCCAAGAGTAAATGTTATTTCAGATCCTAACACGAAAAAAAAAAATCCGCAAGTACATTTATATGAGTGAATTTAATTAAAAGTCATAACTTGAATGATCTCCAAGAAGTAAAGAAACAAAACCGGTCTCAAATCCTCACATAATGCCTTCCTTCCACATCACAAAGGTGCTACCCAGTTTCTAACCTACCATTCAAATTCACAATGGATAAACGGAAAACAAAGCGCCCATGATATTCATTGGGCCTGTTTTAGAAGCGCCAATTTATTTACTCAGCTACGGTAGTGAAAAGGTCAAGCAAAAATTCACCTCTAAAGCCGCGGTTGCTAAGCAACTCTTTTCAGAAGTTATGCAACATTGATCAAGCATATTCCTGGTGCCACCAACTGGATTCAGAATAAATGTGAGCAACATCTCACCTGGTTTCTCCAAAGGGGGAGGGAGATGGATTCCTTATGTCCTTTTTGGACAGATTTTGGAGCCCAGTACTGTGTTAATTTGGCTGATCAGATTCAGAGGTTTTGTATTTTTCCTCTCAAAAAAAAAAAAAAAAAAGAGAGATACATCCTGGTCCCACAGGCTTCCTATTCATGAGAGCCAATGACAGGTCTAAGAGACACCACAGACGGTTTGATAAGATATTGGCCAAATCTCAACAACATTTCCTCACAGCTGAAGTCTGAAAGGAAAGACAATTTTAGAAAATGGCCGCTCACAAAAGTCAAGTAAGAAACTCGGGTCATGTACCGCCTTCCATGAAGCAAATTCCACCAGGGCAGATTCTCAGTTGCAGAGAGGATGCTGCTAAAACTGCCCCCCAGCAAAGGTCCACCAGATGCATTCCGGGTGAGGCTTCCTAAAACACTCCGCTTTCCTGAGGAGCATTGCCTTGATTGCAGCTAGTATTTTCCAAAAAGAAGTTTGCATGTGGACCACAGAGCAGCCTTTTCCCTTTCATGCCTCTACTGTTTCAGTTTCTTAACTCACATCCACAAGGTCCTATTGTTTTTTTTTTTTCAGGAAAATATGAGAGTACAAACATTTTAGTTGCATTTTGTATTTCTGCCTCTCCCTAGCAAGCGTTAGAGGTATGCCCCTCCCCTCCACAATGCTCACCGCATCCCTCAGGTGTGGGTCCTATTTTTTTTTTTCCTACCTATTCTGTCATCTTGGCTAAGCTGAAAAATTTCATGAAGTGTTAACTATAAATCTAATCCTTACATAGTTCTCTTAAATGGTTTTCTCTGTGTTCACATAATAGCAATTTAGAACAAAAACACTGTCTGACCTTGCCGGCAATTACAGAAACGTAAGAGTACTCCCAGAGAACTATTCTAGCACAATTTCTAAAATTAAAGAGGAAAGAATGGAGACAAAGAAGGGAGGGTAAAATAGAGTTTTGAGACAAGAATAATTCCTGCTTGGCACAGAGGGCCAGGATGCAGCAGGGTACACGGGGTGTTCCATGCCCTCCTTTTTGAGGAAAGTTCCGGAGGGTTGCAGGGAGATTTGGCACTTGGCATCAAGGGATGGTTTTTCCATCGGGGCGATACTTAAACATGACAAAGTTACTTTGTGAATGACCAAGATAAACGCTCCCTGGGAAACTACTTCACTTTTCTAATTCAGGAACAGCCTACAGCAAAACGGATGAAGAGAGATGAACCGGTAGAAGAACAGAGTGCTCACAGCAAGGATGGAGGCAGGATTACGGGGTTGGGAGTTTCAGCCCAGGGGAGGGGAGAAGGGCTTAAGGTACAGCCGATCACCAATGGCCAATGGTTTAATCACTTGTGCCTATGTAATGAGGCCCCCCAAAACCTCAGAAAGACAGGGTTCAGAGAACTTCCAGACAGCTGGATGCCTGGAGGTTCCTGGAGGCTGGCGCAGCCTGGGAGGGCATGGAAGCCCTGTGCCCCTCCCCTGTACCTTGTCTCATGCATCTTTTCATCTCTATCCTTTGTAATATTCTTTGTAAAAAAAAAAAAAAACCAGTAAACATAAGTGTTTCCTTGAGTTCTCTGAGCCGCTCTAGCAAATTAATGGACCCAAAGAGGGGGTCGGAGGATAACCAGCCGGAGTTTGCTGCCTGGTGTGTGGGGACCCTCTCCCCGCCCCCCGGCTTTGATCACAGAAGTATTGTGTGCGGATGGTTGTTGGTGGTGTGAGAGCAGAGGAGAAACACGTTGAATGTGTTTTTTTTTCCTCAGACTATTTTAAAAAGCACACCAATAAATGCATAATCATTTCATGATTCTGTTGTTCTCAGGGACACACAAGACAGAGAGCCATGCAAACGTCATTTGCTGTAGAAGCACCCACACTAGCCAGAAAGTCACACATTTCAGGTACTAGAGAAATAAGACGGGAAGGTTTACTCCAGTGATACAGAGCCTGGGTTTTAGAACGTTTACAATTGGCTCATAAAAAATGGCGGGCCAATATGGATGCTGAAAATCATCTAACCCAGCGGTTCTCAAGGTGTGGTCCCTTGACCAATCGCATCAGTATCACTTGGAAACTTAGTAGAAATGCAAATTCTCAGGCCCTACCGCCCCATACCTACTGAACCGGAAACTTTGGGAGAAGGGCCTAGCAGTCTATGCTTCAATAAGCTGCCCAGGTGATTCAGAACCTCTGATCAAACCCAACTATTCTCCCAATCCTTGGGCCCTTCCCTGCAAAATCCCTGTCAGGTGACTGGCTAGCATACGCCTGAACGTGCCCAGTGATGGGAAGTTCACTGTCCCTTCTTGCAAGAGTCAACTCTACAAATAACACAGTTTCTCTTTGTACCAAGTTCGTCTGTGTGTCATAAATTTGTTCTTTGGGGCCATATAAAACAAGTATCATAAGAGTGTTAGTGCTTCAGTTATTTGGAGTTAACCATTCTTCATTACCCCTTCTTTTTTCTGGACTAAAAATGGCAAATCATCATTTCTACAGACAGAATTTTTTCAAGTCACCAGTAAGCTACCTGTGGTTATTTGCTGGCCCAGCAACTACTTGCTATACTTGTAGCCATACCACTTGGACTTCTCTTGGGGCAACACCCCGCCATATCCTATATGTGGGCTGTTCCTACTGTCTGGTTCTAGGGATGGGCGGGTGGCTCTGGCAACCCATAGTCCTCTGACATATGATTGGTTCAGGAGTGAACACAGGACACAAAATGGGCCAATCGAAGGCAAGAATACCCTTCAGAAGAATATTGCTGGTACTAACAAGGGCTCTTTCTTTCGGCTGAGTTGCCAGGCTGGTAGAATATGAACCTGAAAGAGCTAGAGATCTCTCTAAAAAGAGTCTGCCTGATAATAGAGGTGACACTGAGGCAAAGAGCGTCAACACACAGAGAGACCCATACCTGTTGACATTGTCGGACCACCTGGATCCAATGAGTAATGCCCTCCGAGTTGGTTTCCTCTTAAGAACGATTGCACAGAATTGACTTAAACACAGGCTCTGGTTGATGAGCTACTATCATCAGGAGCCTGAGAAAGGCCCTTCTTTTGGTTTTAATTTTTCTTTTTATTATCATTTTCTCTGTTATCCTCTATGTCCAATCCCACCCCATTCCTTCCCACCATAGGAATTCATTTATATATATATATATATATATATAAAATTAATGTACTATTTAGAATCCTCTTTACATATTTGCATACATGTCAAAAATATTTAGGGTTCCTATGCATGGTTTTTAATTTTGTATATGTGTTGCGTATTTTAAATATCATTCTTTTTCCCCTCAACATTGTTTTAGAGACTCGCCCATGTTGTTATAAATAACTCCTTCTCACTGCTTAGCCCTTCTCACTGGATTCCATGGGAGTATTCCTGGCCCATTCCTCCAGTGCTAAAAAGCTAGGTTGACAACAATCTTTTACCACAAGTAACACTGTGATTATATACATTTCCTTGGATACCTGTACCAGCATCCCATTACTGGGTTTCAGGTTATATGCATACTTAGATTTTTTTAAAATATATGCACCAGCTTACATTCCCAGCAGCAATATATAAGGATTCCTATATTTCTTTTTTTTTTTTTTATTGGGGGAAAACTACAAAGCATTTACAGTACAATGTTTACAGTCACAATTTGTAGTGAGCTGATTTCCCAAAATATATTACCACTCAAGTTGACTTATCTTGTTACATTCAAAAACCTACTC